>PVHP010001235.1:0-111095 GCA_004024765.1 Zapus hudsonius | reverse complement strand
TGTATATAGGCAGAGGAAAACCTGAACCCAGGAGTTAGAGGTCAGCCTAAAATTTAGTTGTTTTTGTTGCTATTCCTGGTTTTTGTTTTGTTTTATTTGTTTTAAGGCACACAGTGCTACAGAGATAGACCCTGGATAATGCTGTGAGTTCAAGGCCAGTCTCCTTTACATAACAAGTTCCAGGCCAGCCTGAGATACAGGCTGATTTGAGTGAAGGGGCCCTTTGAAAAAAGACCTCGGTTTCAGTCAGATGGGAGGGGGTAAGGGGTCCTGAAACTAATATGTAAGTGACTTTTAGCAACACAGAGAAGGCAGTTGGAGAATGGGGCACAAACCTGAGCCTCTCTTCCTATGTTAAGGCTCTTGTCTGTCCCAGCCCCAAACACTCACTACTAACTGGTTAGCAGAACTGCCCCCCCCATTTTTGTTATTAATACTATCTTCTTTCTACTCTTTTGTGCCTTTTTTTTCCTCCAAGGAAAGAGTGTCTTCTTCCTCACCTTCATGGCCTGTCTTATCTGCTCTGTCCTTCTTGGGAGAATCTTCTAGCAATCATCTGAACTCTTAAAGCATAAGTCTCTTTTCATTTAAGCATCTGAGTAAATTCCAGTCAAGCCTGACTTCCTCTCAATCCTGATAACTCTAAGATATTCTGTCCTTTATTCCATTTTCCAAGATACTTTAGAAAATCAAGGCTACATTTTTTTTTCTTTCCACCAATTTGTTCTTAATTGAAATTGCTGTCTTCAAAGTCTCCGAGAGGAGAGAGGCATGGCAACTCTCCTCTGCTGGGAAGGTGGGAAGGAATGACAGGATTCAGCAAGGCTCTCCTGTACTCCTGTCTGGGTCTTGGCTGTTCTGTTTGTCATCCATACCTCAGTCTCTCCAGGCTTCCTTCTGTCTGTATCTCTGCAGTGGCAGGTGAAGATAGGACAGGTCCTTTGGTACCCATGTTTTCTTCTTCTCTGCCATTCCTATCTTCCCTTGTCCATCTCTTTCCTCCTCTTCTTTGAAGCAAAATAACAAAAGTCAAACTTTGGAGAGAATGTTTTGAGACCTATGCTCTTCTTATAAGTCATGGGACCCATACTTAACCTTTCTACCTATTAAGATTATCACGTATCTACTCCATTGCTACTAATGTCTGTTATATGCACAGAGAGGAGAAATAAACAATAGGGCAGGTTTCTGGTCATTACTGGGTCTCCTGAAGATACTATCATTCTAATTCCCAGCAGTACAGTCCCTTGCCTTTTTATCAGTCAAGGTCATGATTCCCATGAGTTTTCTTTTCTTTGATGTCTAAGCCATCTATACTTTATCTTGGTCAGTGTCTTCTTGAAAAGCTTTACTTGCTTTTGTGTCCTCTTACCTTACTAGGTACTTGAGTAACTCAAATCCGTCTCACTGTCAGCATTTATTTACTTGTTGTTGGCAAAATAGTAGAACAAATTTCTTATAGAAAGACTTGTTGGGCTGGAGAGATGCTTAGCAGATAAGGATGCTTCTTGCATAAGTATGAGGGCCCGAGGAAGACTGAGATGCCCCAGCTCAAATCTCCAATTCCCACAAAACAGCTGAATGTTGCCACAGTCCCACAGGGAAGCAGAGACCCAAGAATCTGCAAGCTCGGAGGGGTTCCCCCAATGTTTCACTCCAGCCTCTGCAAGTGGTCATATGGGAAACATTTAGTGTACATGCATGTGCATACACCATGCACACCATCTCTCTCTCTCTCTCTCACACACACACACACACACACAAAATAATAATGATATTAATAATAACAATCTTCCTGCAATCTCAGCCTACAGGTATACCTCTGCTTCAGTTCAAGATGTTGGTATTAAAAACAAGACAGAATTCTCTCAAAGCTCTTGAATGCCCTCCCCAGGCCTGAAGCAAAACCCTGTTGCTGAAGAAACCACAGAATGCCATAGATCAGCATAGAGAGACCCTTCAAGGTCTGGAATGGTAACCAGTCCCCAGGTGGTAATTAGTGTATGGCTGGAAGGCACTGCACAAGCTGCCAGGGGAAGCTGATCAATGACAGCTGGAGTAAACAGAGACCACTGGCATGAAACACAGTCTGCTGCCATGAGTAGGCTGACCACACCTACTACTGGGAGAGAGCAGTGAACTAAGAAAGGAGCACTTGTGCAATGGAGGAGCCTAGGCCTGGGGGAGACAATCAACAGCTTTTAAATTCGGCCAAATATTCCACTTAGTGAGGGGGAGCCCTTAATTGGAACTGGGGACTTAGGGCGATATGCACTGGAACCCAGACTCTTGGGCTCCAGAGAAGAGATGTACCATGGGAGCAATTGACGGAGAAACCACTATAAATAGAATCTTGGTAATCCAGAATGGTGTATCTTTGTTAATCTATACTGAACTCACTCTCAGATGGAGATTATGTTTGTATCTTTCAGAATGCAGCGAGAGAGCTGTGGCCCATCCAGCCCTACCAACCATCAGCAGACCAATAGCTGAGACCCTGGCAAGAGATGAGCCACCCAGACATACTGTGGAGATCCATATGGAACCCCGCAAAGAATGACAGGATGAACAAGGAACCCACAGCCACAGCCATTCAATCAACACAGGATAAGCCAGTGAGACAGAAAGACCCCTAAGCTCACAACATTAAAGTAGCCTTAATACTCACCTACCATGACTCAGGGAACTGAGTGGAAGAGGGGGCGGAAAGATTGTAAGAGCCGTGGTGGGGGAGACTATCCAGAGGCATGGCACCCTTCAGTAACAACACACTTGGGCCAGGAGAACCAGGCTGAGTACTAGGCTATCCATGATCCCCTGCCCCAAGGACTGATCCAGACGGCCCACGGAGGAAGATAAAAAGCCAATTAGGGATGGGGAAGAGGGGTATTGGGGAAATGGGGATAACAGCTCATCGTTTGCCCATTAAATAATGTAACTCATTATGGACAATAAAAAAAGGATGTGGGTATTAATGAGATCTAATCCTATCACCACAAAATTTCAATTTCCCCGCCAGCCACTGGGTCAGAATGAGCATGTCATTGCCAGACCTAACTGGATACAATAAGAATTTGGCCAGGACTTCCCTCAGGTATGAGTAGAGAAGAATAGTTCATTCCCTCAGGTGTGAGTGGAGGAATTTAGGTAGTTTGGAGTTTCCTGTGGCCTTCTGTGCACCGAATGGGATGTGAGGGACAGTTAAGTTAGAAAGAAGCAGAGTTGAATGATGTGTGCTACCTTGGTAATATCTGGATTTTGAGTCTTAGATGTACCCAAACTTAAAGTCAGCTTACTATGTAGACTTTCAGAAGTAAAACCCAATAAATACTCTCTCCCCATTTGAATTGGGTTTTATGAGGAATAAGAGAGAGGGGGAAGGTGCTTTCTTTCTTTTCACAGAGTTAAAGAAATTGAAAAAAAACCCTCAATTCTGGAAGGAAGCCATTCTGTTGAGAAAGGGCCCCTTTCTGAGTCAGCCATTTTTGAGACCAGAAGACTTAACAATCCTTGGAACCAAAAGAGTCAACAATTCTTGAAACCAAAACTTCTATTTCTGCGTATAGTAAAAACCCATGGTGGGGGAGAATACTCAGAATCATTGCCCCCACCCCTACCCCCAACAACAACACACAAAGAAAAAAAAAACTGCCTACCTCTCCTACAATCCATAATGCCCTATCCCATGGTCTGGTCTAGCAAGCCCACTGAGGAGGTCCCCCAGCGGATTGGGGACAGGGAGGAGGGAAATAGGGTACCATCACAAGACTTGCCCATACAATGTATCTAAGTATTGAAAATAAATATGTTTTTTAAGGGTCCCTTTTTCAGTTATTTTTGCATTGCTGGCACAAATCACACAACATCAGTTGATGAGAAAAAAATGTTTATTTTGACTTATAGTCTTGAGTGAAAGCTCTATGATGGTAGGGAATAGCATGGCAGAACAGAGAGTAGATATCATCTCTGCCACAGCAGGGAGTAACAAGAGCAAGATAGTGAGGTGAGTACTGGCAAGCGGGAGCTGTCTATAATATCTTTAAGCCCATCCCCAACTTCTTCCAGCAAGGCTGCACCTCCAAAATTGCCATTAGCTGAGAACCAAGTACCCCAGGCACATGAGTTTATGGGGGACACCTCATTCAAACTACCACAGTCCCTAAATCTTCCTTTAGGTTTGCCCCAGAAATTGTGTCATTTTTGATTTAGCAATATTTCAAACTCATGCCATGGTACATAAATGAACTTGACTCCGTCCATGAAAGAGCTGAGAAGAGAGCTGCTCTATGTCGTCATCCACCTTTTCAGAGGTACCCTAGGTTCAGGAATATGAATGCTATAACGTGGAGCAAGATCTCCAGGAGGAATAGTGTTCAGAAACCACGGAGTGAATTTACAGCTGCTGGTGACTAGGAGCCAAGGTGTTCACTAGGCCAGGTGGCTCACAACCTCTGCTCTGCTCATTGGAAAGGGAGCTGGTCAAGAACCAGCTTTGATCCTCATCTGGGAAGCCTTTCCCTTCAGAAGATGCCTGAGTTAGATCACCACCAGGGAGCGCACTTTTACTGTAGTAGATCCCAGAAAGACCCTCTCATCTCATTCTTGAAGTCTGAATATTAGATTTCTTTGCTCCAGAGCTGAGTGCTATCTCTGTTTCACTGATCTCTGGGAATTACGGTAGAGCCTTATTAAAAACTATATACGATAAATTTAAACAGCTAAGTCCTCTGAGTCATTTATTTGTAGTTGGAAAGTGCTATATTGTGAGATAATAGTGACAATCTTAATAGTGATAATCTAATGAAGGTAACTCTTGAAAAAAATTAACTTTTTACTGCAGCAGAAGTCTTTATCTACGGAAAAGGTTTTAGACGTCAAGAATAAGGCACCATGCTAAGAAATTTCTTCTAAAATAAGGGAAATAAACACAAGTGCTAGAATTACAGGTGGAACACCATGGTGTTTTTATCTGGTGCCTTCAGCATTAACAATATGAGGGCATCTGAGGGAAGAGTCACCTTTCGCTCCTGAAGTGGGACTGTATTAAGTAATTTACAGAATAGTCAAACCAACAGCTAGCAATTAACAACTGCATTAAGCGTTCTCGAATAACGTGAGGTTACTTTCTTCCAAGCAAATGGGGCAGTTAAAATAGCCGCTCCAATTCGAGGGCAACAGTGGATAATTTTTCAGGGGAGAAGGTAATTGTTCCATTTGGATAGCATGCTGGTGAAGGAAAGTGGAGATTACCTATCAAACCACAAGTCAAATCCTGGAGTTCCTTTTTTTTCCTCTGGGCATGCCCTGATTGTGTAAGCGTGAGATCACATACATGGGAAGTGTCTCTTCCCCTCGGGTCTGCTACTCATTTGGGGAGATAATGTTATCTCTGTCCTCAGAGAGTCAAGATGTAATACTTCTTGAGAAAGCACATACACGAGAAGGGGGGAGAATAGGGGCCACAATCATTGCAGAACAAACCCACTGAACGGCCTGGAGGGAGGGATGAGCGCACACTGTGTAAGTATTGGTCCTTGCAGTGTGTTCTGCAGTGTGTTCTTCCCCAGCCCAGGCTCTTAGAATCTGCTGGAAGGTGGGCTGTCAGCACCCGCCCGCCCGCCCTAACCCTAGATAGGCTGGGCTCTGAAGAGGTGTCAGCGCCTCCAGCCTGGGAGCAGGGTGCAAGGGGGTGCGGCCCCTAGGGAGCGGTCAGAGGGTGTGTGGAGAGCCCCGCCCACAGAAAGGCGGAGCCTCACAGCCCCGCCCACCACCGGGCACGTGACCCTCGGCCACGCCTCCCGTGACCCCGCCTCCCCGCCGCTCCGCAGCGCCAGCTAGGCTGGCAGGCTGGCTTGCGGGCGGGCGGGCAGGCGAGCGCGGGCAGCGGCGGCGCAGGACTTCGCGGGCCGCCGGTGCGGGCGCGCTGACAACTTTCCTCGAGCCGGGCCCGCGCGTGCGGCCGAGCCGTGCGGCGTCCTCATGTCCCGCAAGGCGAGCGAGGACGTGGAGTACACGCTGCGCAGCCTGAGCAGCCTGATGGGCGAGCGGCGGCGGCGGCAGGCGGAGCCCGGCGCGGCGGCGGCGGCGGCGGGCGGGGAGCGCAGCCTGCTCTCGGCGGAGTCGGCCTCCAGCCTGCAGAGCTCGGAGCTGGAGCGCGCGGCGCGGAGGCAGTTCCAGCGCGATGAGACGCCCGCCTTCGT
This sequence comes from Zapus hudsonius, assembly GCA_004024765.1. Taxonomy (NCBI): domain Eukaryota; kingdom Metazoa; phylum Chordata; class Mammalia; order Rodentia; family Dipodidae; genus Zapus; species Zapus hudsonius. Next base: position 104,895 of record PVHP010001235.1, on the reverse strand, counting down.
GTACGCGGCCGCCGCCTTCTCGGCGCTGGGCGGCTTCCTGTTCGGCTACGACACCGGCGTGGTGTCGGGGGCCATGCTGCTGCTCAAGCGCCAGCTGCGGCTGGACGCGCTCTGGCAGGAGCTGCTGGTGTCCGGCGCCGTGGGGGCCGCCGCGCTGGCCGCGCTGGCCGGAGGGGCCCTCAACGGCGTGCTGGGCCGCCGCTGCGCCATCCTGCTGGCCAGCGCCCTGTGCACCGCGGGCTCGGCCGTGCTGGCCGCCGCGGGCCGCAAGGAGACGCTGCTGGCCGGACGCCTGGTCGTGGGGCTCGGCATCGGTGAGTTCGCGGCGCCCCGGCCCGGCCCCGCGTCCCCGCGCGCCCTCCTGTCCAGCGAGGGTCCCCGCACGCCCCGCGCCCGCGCCCTCCTGTCCAGCGAGGTCCCCGCGCGCCCCGCATCTGCGCCCTCCTGTCCAGCGGGGTCCCCGCGCGCCCCGTGTCCGCGCACTCCTGTCCAGCGGAGGTCCCCACGCGCTCCGCATTCGCGCCCTCCTGTCCAGCTGGCTGACCCTGGGTGTGAGGGATGCGTCTGCAGCCCCCAGATTCCCAGGTGGCATCCTTGGCGCCTAAGGATCACTCATCTGCGAGGTGCAGCCTCCCAGCTCTGGCAGGAAACCAGCTGTCACCAGCTTTTTCCCAAGCAGCCTGACCTGGGGTAGCTTCATGAGCTGAGGAGGGCTTCCACCTTCCCTCCATGCCCCCACTTTCCTTCTCCATTGCCAGCACCTTCCAGGGATCCTCCATCCAGCCACTCCTCTTCAGAATACAAGAATTTGTAGAGTTGAGGAATTTTGAACTCTTAAAACTATGTGCTGTGTGTGTTCCATTTCTTCAGCAGTCAACTGTCTTTTAGGTGGAATAGTTTTCTTTTTGTATTGCTTTTCCAGGGTCATCCTTTTCCCCAACGAATTCTCTGCTTCTCTTGTAACTTTTCCTTTGAATCAAAAATTCTCCATTCTTCCTGTTTTGTTTCTGCTTTTTCCAGTTGGGAACCCAATTACCTGTTTTAAGTTGTCATGTGTATTCCTAAATTCATTTAGGAGCTACTCCGTGGATAAATGCCCAGTACAATAAATCATTGCAATTTACTTTAAAAACCAAGAGATTAAAGTTTGCCAGACATTGATTTTTTTCCTGGTTGTTGAGCATGGAGGTATCACAGGGCAGATTCTTGGCAGAGAAGGCTATTTGGAATGTACTCGTTATTATTAGAAAGCACCTTTGAGGAAAAGTGGTGTGTGTGTGTGTGTGTGTGTGTGTGTGTGTGTGTGTGTGTGTGTGTGTGTGTGTGTAAGTATTTGCGTCTCACTGGCAATGTTTCTGAGAGACACACTACTGATGCTTTTTTAATGTATCTTGTCGTGATTCAGGTTTCTGTTCCCTTAGGATCCTGTTGAAGTATTTCTTCTCTGTGGCTGTGCTTGATGAAAGCACTTCAATCCTGGGGCTGTGAAAGCAGGACACTCACCTGCTTGTTTGATGTAGCTGCCTTTTACAACCTTTTCAGTAGGTTAGGGAGAAGCAAATGTTAGTTATTCCATTCTGCCTGGGGTAATCCACCTCACTGCCCTCGATCCCATATTAAAGACCCCCTGCCTCTTACTGCAACAAGCTTCTCAGTGAAATATGGGTTTGGAAATAAAGCCCAAAATGTCAAACCAATGATCCAGCCATCTAACCAACAAAAAAGCAGCTGAAATTAAATCTCTTTGTATGGAAAGAGCTGGTGCCTTCACTACCCTTCAACAAACGACAGGCATAGAATCACAGGACCAGGATCTCTCTCTCTCAGCAGTCCCTGCTTCAGACACTGCTCCTCTCCCCTCTCCTGACAGAAGTCACATTTTAGGTATCAAGAGCCAGTTGGTTATTTTGAATCTTCTCTGTGATTTTTGAATCTGGTGTTTTGCAGAGGCATCTCAATGATGCTTTCAACTGTTGAATGAAAATCAAAATCGAAGCATGAAGTTGACTCTCACAATTTTGAGCTCTTGTCAGGCCCCTATCATACGTAGTGTGCAGACGTGAAAAGAATGTATGTCTGAGAGTTTAGCAAGGTGGAGCTAAAGGCAGCAGGTTCTGCAACTTGAGGGAGCACATGAGTGTTGGCCTCAGAGGGCACAATGTCCTCAATGGAGGGAGACCTGGGATGTGCTTCTTTGGAAATAGTATACTGACAGGTGAGGAGGATTTGAGCTGTGGATGAGATGAAAAAAGGACCTTCTAAGCAAGGCAGTGAATCCAAAAAGGAAAGCATGAATGTGCTCCAAGAACAAGATGGATGCAGCAAAGATAAAATTCGAGTTAGTTTTGCAGAGACTGGAAGCTTTGAGAAAGCCTCACTTGGTGTTCTGTTTGGGCTCATGGGCTGAAAGCAAGCCCAAAAGGGTCATAGTTCTGGTCCAGTCCAGGATGACTGACTCCTTGCTTCTTTGGAAAATGTACTCCTCAAAGTAGAAACCCTGATGTAGAATTTTGTAAGAGCCCTCATCATTTATAAGGTGAGGGATGGTGTAAGGTCATATACAGATTTGGACATGAAAAGTCAGGACAGACACTTGAAGTTAGGATGGTGTTAAGCCTGAAGTTATAGACACAGAGTCCTTTAGAACACAAGTCACCAGCCTTCCAAACATTATTTTTAGCTGCAAGGAAATGGGTTCAGGTTTATCTGTTTAGTACATCAATCAAATTCAGGCTAATTTTATGATATTTTTTAAAGTAGTTATTTTTATATGTAGTCAGTTTTTTTTTCTTTGATTACTTAGTAAATGTTCAAGAGTGCCATTTCTAGACAAGTTTGCCATGGTAGCTTCTTTTCTCCACAAATTTACCCTGGGTAAATATAAAACTCATGGGGACAGAGATTTTAATTTTTTTAACTAATCCCTGGGACATAGGATAAACGTGTTTAATATTTGGTTGAATAATAAGCAGAAATGTTACTTACAAAACAACAAAAACAAAAACCTGTTATGGTGGCACACCATACTCACAATCTGAGTACTCTGGAGGCAGAGGTAGAAGGATCACTGTTAGTTTGAGGCCAGCCTGGAAATGCAGAATGAATGCCAGATTAGCCTTGGCTAGAAGACCCTACCTCAAAATAAAGCAACAATCCATAAAACAATAAAACAGCACTTTCATCGCTACATGGGAGCAATTTAAATTCGAATTGCCCTTTTCAAAATAAAATTTGTACATTATCAATATTTGAAAGACCATCTGAAGTAACATTTTAGTTGTAATATTTTAGTGAAATGGTTTGCTCATTTTTCACAAAAGCTAATTAAGTTTACATTATTGCCTCTGTCAGATTTGGTGGGCAGTAATTAGATCCCACCCTGGAGGCACTTATGCCCTAGTGGAGCAGAAAGACACATGAACAAGCAGGGAAAGAAAAACAGTAGAGTCTTCTCCAAACTGCCAGATAAAACAGAAAAGTGGGCCATTGATTGTTGTGGGGATGTGTATAAATAGGACACAGGACTAAGGGAGGTGTTACTGAAAAGAGAGTATTTAAGGTAGTTTGGTGGATAAGTCACAGTAGGGAACCATGAGGCAGGAGCTGAGGAAGTGCATATTTACTGCCTTGTGTGCTGGGCACTCTGGGTACTTCACATATGTTATCTCCATCTTCTTACCTTAGAGAAACCAGGTCTCCTCCTGCTGGATGTGGAAACAGATTACAACAGTTACATGAAAAGGTCACGACTACAAAAATCGGGAATCAAAGCTCTTGAGTCTTATATTTCTTCCTGTTGCCACCTTACTGGGCAGGAAATATGCACTTCCTTATTGTGGGTGATTAACCGGCAGTGATGTGCTCTTCTGTTTGGGGATGTCAGCTGGAGAAGGTTTATTTAAAGGCTGTGCCTCTTCAGGGACAGCCATTGCAGCCTTTCCTGGCCCTTCCTGTAATGACAGAACTCGATGCAACATCTCTCAATCTTTCCCTCTTTGCCATTCTGCCTTTAAACCTGACTTCTCTCTTCTCCAAACTCCCTAGCCTCTTGGCAGTTTCTTAATGTCAGAAATCCTTTGTAGAGTGGGCAGAGCACAACCTGTGGCTGTGGCTGTGGCTGTGACTTACTGACACCAGAACTGTTGGACTTTCAGTAGAAACCTTGAAAAATTAAACTGTGAAGCAGGATGGTGCCTTGCTCATCTGTGTTCAGTGAGTCATAAAGACTAGCATGAGAAATGAGAGGTGTCTGTGTTTGTTTTGGTTTAGGGGATCCATTTCCTTGAGTTACAACAGAGTAGTTTACTGATTGGCTTGTGAGTAGAGCCTGCTTTTAGTTTTTTGTATTTTGCCTCCTTTGGTCCTGAGACTAGGCTTTCTTCATGGTCCTTCCCTGTTACCATCACCAGCGGAACTTTCTAAACTTGAAGACTTATGTTTGAAATGGGACACACAGTATTGATCTCTGAATTATTATACTCCAATAGGGTAATCTTATTTAGTGTGTTTTTTACACACAATTCTGTTTTGTAGGTACTTGTGTTATTTTTAGCAGAATACGCCTATAAATAATATAGTTATAAGAAGATTGAGGGTATATGGACATTTGCATAGGTTTGATTTAATTATTTTCTTGGTTCCTACTTTTCTTGTGTATAATGCATGTGTACATGCACACACACACACACACACACACACACACACACACGGCAAATTACAAGAACATGATGCTATTGTCACTTCAACATGTAGGTGAGCCCTTCTGTTCTGGTGTTGGCTTTCAATTCTCATGACAACAGGTGCATTGGTGACTATAGTGAATATAAAGGTGCTGAAATTCTAATATTTACAATACTCAAACTTTTACTGAGAACTAACTTCTTTGCTCATATAGCCAATACTAGATTTCCATCAGTTTCTCTGTCAGCCTCAGTTTCATTACTCCCTCTACTGGAATGTGATTTACAGCTTCCTATTGCAATTTGCAGCTGTTACAGACTATTAACACTTTTAGAAATGCTATACATTTTCTCAGAAGTGCTTTAAATTACTATTCTTTAATGTAAAACCTTGTTTGATCAAAAAAGATAGATAATTTTGACATGTCAATAATGAATTTCCTTTAAGTGAGAAGTAATTAATCAAAGTAGCTAGATGTACAGATAAGCAGCTAATGTAAATTTGGGGGAGACGAATGGTAAAACTTTTTTTTTTTACTTTTTTCCTAAATATATTTCTGTTGCTTTTCTTCTTTGAAGGACTTCCCTACTGCTTTGAAAGGAAGGTGTAAGATAAAGCCCCTTTTGAGTTCTTCTATTTCCTTATTGTCTGCATGTTAACAGTCTTGCTCCCTCCCTGTTCCATCTGCTGGTACAGGAATTGACAGTTGCAATTACCTTGTGGATTATGACCTGCTTGTTTGACCAGTAGTATTTTTTAGTACCTTCCTCAAGTAAGGTGATTGTTATCAACTTATATTCTTATGAGACTTCTATAGGAAATACCACTTGTTGAAGTCATCTCTATATCCCTTATCTGTGTAACAAACTCAGAGAGCATAAAGTTTAAAAACTTCACACACTCATGCCTTTGCTTGGAACAGCTCTAAGTGACACAGAACCTGGTAATACATTCAGATGGTAACTAGCCTTTGCCATTTCTATACTAAAGCACAAGTTTAATTGTATTTTCCTTTCTGTGTTCTTGGTTTGTTTATGTATCCTTCAATAACTAGTCTACTGTTTGAAATGGTGGTGGCTGCATTATGAGTCCCACGTCACATTGCAGGAGTTTCATTTCATGGTGGGCTGTGCAAGGCGAAGGTGTGTCACCAGCGACTGGTTGTACTGGCATCATTGTTCATCTCATTTCAGCTTCTCAGTCCTGAGTCTAGACAGACCCTCTTCATGGCCAGAGGTGGACTGGCATCAGCTCAGCTGCCACCACATCAGAGATGATGATTTGCTGAATGTTTACACTTCTAAACACTTCCATGTACAAATTTATATTGTCTTTTCAACTTAGTAAGATGATATGATTACTTATTTTCAGATGAGAGTACTTAGGCATGAAAGGTGAAGTGACTTCCTCTTGGTCACATTGCTACTGGGTGGCATCTAAGAGGACTCACTTCAAATGTGTGCATCAGTTACTTTTCTCATTGCTGCCATCAAATAAGAAGCAACTTAAGAGAAGGATTTGTTTGGAGGGTACAAGCCATCATGGTGGGAGCATGAGCCTGCTTGCTTATATATGGGTAGAGCAGGAGGCAGAGAGCTGCCAAGAAGTGTGGAAGGCTGTAAAGCCTCAAGGCCAGGGTGATGGTTAATTTTCTCCACTTGATGGGATTTAGAATCATAATACAAACAAATTTCTGAGTTGTCTTTGACAGAGTTTCTAGATTATGCTAACTAAGGTGAAAAGAACCATCTTCAATGTAGATAGTACCATTCTGTGGGCTGAGGTTCTGGACTGTATAAAAATGAGAAAGTTGAGCACCAGCTTCCATTGTTCTCTGCTTCCTGACTGAGGATGCCATGTGCCCCTGCCATGCCTTCCTTGCCATGGTGGACAGTTTCCCCTTGACCTTCCTTAACTTGCTTTTGTCAAGTGTTTGTTACACCAACAAGAAAAGTAACTAATACAGATGGCACTTAGTAAACCTGTTCTTCCAGTGAGACCTGACATCGTAAAAGTTCTATAACCTCCCCAAACAGCACCACTAACTGGAAACAAAGTGTGCAGCATGTGAGGCTAAGAAGCCATTCGGGTTTGAACAATCAGAGTGTGGCTTTGCTGACTATGATGCATTGACACCCTCCTGAATCTAGAATGATTGTTCTTTGCCACAAGTCATAATGTATTAGTTAATTTTCTCATAGTTGTGACCAGATATCTGACAAACAGTTTAAGGGAGGGTGCGTTTATTTTGGCTCACCGTTCTGGGGATACAGTCCATCATGGTGGGGAAGGTAAGGCAGCAGGAATAGGAGGTAACTAGTCACATTTCATCCACAGGTAGGAAGAAGAGAGCCATGAGTGCTTGTATTCAACTCACTTTCTCCTTTTTATACAGTCTAGGACCCCAGTTTGTGGAATGTCATCACATACATTGAGGGTGGGTCTTTCCCTTTAACTCACCTAATTTGGAAATTATCTCACAGATATGCCTAGAAATCAGCTTTCATCCTCACTCTAAATCCTGTCAAGTTAACAACTTGGATTAATCACACACATGAACATTATTTTTTTTACTTTAATATAGATGTTTTAAATTATGGTAATAGGTAAAACTAAACTTACATGTTGACCATTCTCAATGGGTGGTTCAGTAGTGTTAAAAAATAATTCACATTATCACCCAACAGATCTTTAGTTTTTTGTCTAACAAAATTGAAAATTTGTATTAGTTAAGCACTAATTTCCACTTCTCCTTTCCTCTGCCCATTGTAACTACTTTTCTACTTTCTATGGTTTTAATGACTTTATTTTATAGAAATGCTGTAATATTTGTCCTGTAACTGGTTTATTTTTACATAGCATATGTCGTAGTCAGCCACACATTTCTGGGATGAATCTCCAAACCAGGCATGATTTGGGGGAGGAAAGTATTTATTGAACAGATCTAGGGGAAGTTAAGGAAAAGGCTGGCTCCCTTTTACAGAAGTAAGCAGAGAGAGAAAACCCACCACCAGCAGAAAGCAAGCAAGCACACTCCAAACTGGCAAACAAAAGTAACTCCAGGCTTGAGCTCAGACTGCTTTTTGCATGTTTAAAGCTAGAATTCCAGACCCACCCCAGAAACACCTTAGGGCTGAACCCTAGGACCTGGCCAAGGTGACACACCTCCTCCAGCCAGAACTGGGTTATAATAAACTTTTGAATCTATTGGGGGATATTATTCAAACTACCACAGCATACTATTAGGTCCTTAAGATTTATCCATGTCATTACATTTTCTTTATTGATTTGTGTGTTGATGATGCTTGGGTTTCTTCTGCCTCTTCCCAGTTGTGTGCATACATCCACTGGACTGCATGAACTTTGGTCTGTGAGTTCTATGGCCACACACACTAACCCTAGCTGAGCTGGAATCATCTCTGCTACCCTATGTATGAATCACCAAATGCCTACATGACTGAACTTCAGAAATCACTGAGCCAAGCCTAAGATGAGGGAAAACCAAAAAAATGGTTCAAATACTCACTGAACACAGGTGTGCCAGAAAGACTTAACCCACAAGTTATCTCCAGATGCAAAGTACAACAGGAGAAGACAAGTAACATGAAAAGCCAAGATAGCATATCTCCTCGCCAAATAGCCAGTCCCATAGTAACATAGACAACATGCCAGACAATCCAGAAGTGATTGTAAATATGTTCAAAGCACTCAGAGATTACAAATCATCTGAATGAATTACCAGAGACTACAAACAGCTGAATGAAATAAGGAAGTCAATTCAGGTTCTAAAATAGACTTTAATAAATCAAAATACTGAGGAAAAAAATCAAACTGAAATGCTGAAAATGAAAAGGTGAGTAAACCAAGTGAGAACTCGGTGGAAAGCCTCACCATTAGAAAGGGTCCTGTGGAGTACAGATAGATACTCAGGGCTTTAATACAAAGTAGAGGGATTGAGTCAGGCAAAGTTAAAAAATCAATGGAAAAAATGTGCAGGACATGCGAGTTTTGGGGATGCTATAAAATGACCAAATCTACCAATTATGAACACAGAAATAGGATTCCATGTCAAAAACATAGAAAATATTTTCAAGAAAGTCAAAGAAGAAAATTCTCCAAACCTTGGGAAAGAGAAGTATATTCAGGTATATATTGAAAAATATACTTCAAAATTCATCAATGTGGCAGACATACAGAAAAACAAATAGGACCATAAAAGTGAGCTGTGGTGCTGGTGAGATAGCTCAGAGGTTTGGAACAATTTCTAGTTTTAAAGGACCACAGCTGCCATCCCAGACACAAATGAAGGGGAAGAAAAACATCTTATAATAAAAACAAACTGAGGTGAATATTCAAATCAGACAGTTTATAGGAAGAAGGGTTTATTTTAGTTTACACATCCAAAGGGAAGTTCTATTAATGGTGGAAGAACCTGGCTCCTTTCACAAATTCAAGCAGAGAGAAACCATCAGCCTGCACCACAGGCATGCACAGTTAGGCAGCAAGCAATGAACCTGAAGCAAGCAGGGCCCCCTCAGAGATCAGACTGCTCAGCATATATTTCGGCTGGAAAAGCAGATCCAACCCCTAATAGCCCCTAGTGCTGGACCCCAGGATCTGCCCCTGTGATACCTCTTCTAGCCCGGTGGCTGGAAATACAAGTTTTAATAAAACACATAAGTCTATTGGGTACCTACATTCAGTGTACCACAATAGACTACAGGAAAAAATAATAGGACAGTAATCAGATGGAGACTGAGAAAACACTAAACCAATACAATAATAACTTAATGGACTCAAATCGTTCAATCAAAAGACAAAGATGAGCAGATTGAATTAGAGAACAGGATCCATCCTTCTGCTGTTTCCAAGGAACTCACCCAACTTTCAAAGACAAGCACTCCCCAAGGTTGAAAGGGTTGAGAAATCTATTCCAAGCAGATGGATCCAAGAAAAAGCAAACACAACTGTTCTGACAAAATCAACATCAAAGCAAAACAGGTGAAGAGATAAAGAAGGTCATATCATACTGATTAAGGGAATGATCCTTCAAGTGAACATTGCAGTTATAAACATATATGCACGAAACCCAGGAGTACCTCATATCATAAGACAAACACTACTAGACATAAAGTCACAGATTAATCCCAACACCGTAGTTGCAGGTGACATCAAAGTCTTATTTTTACTAATAGTTCATCAAGAGGAAAACCAGAGAAACGTTAAGAGTTAAATGGCATCATAGAACAAATGGATTTACTAGACATTGACAGATCATTCCACTTAAATACTATAGAATAATCTCAGCAATCCACAGGATTTATTCTAAAATTGATGACATAATAGTACACAAAACAAATCTCAACAAATAAGAGAAAATTGTAATAATTTCTTGTATTTTATCAGACCGCAATGGAGTAAAGCTTGAAATCAACAAGAGAAACAAGAAAAAAATACATGATTGTTGGTGTTCAGCCCTCTAAAGGAAGGCTCAGTAGCATCATGGAAGAGGGGCCAGAAAGAATATAAGAACTAGAGGATAGTTCATAGGATAGGGAACAGTGCTATAGAACCCAGTTGTTAGTACGTAACATGGCCATTGTACTCGGGATCTAGCAGCTATGTTGACACCTTTGCAAGACCTGCATAATTAGGGCCACTCACCATTCTGTCTCATGAGGCCCCATCCCAACCTGAGGATCTAGTGGCAGTACATTGCTGCTCAAAGAGAGTTATTTTCTTCGGTGCTTGTAGCCCATGGTAGGAGGAAGGGGTCCAGCAGGAGTGTAGGAAGATGAGAGGACAATGAGTGTATATGGGCAAAATACACAACTCTAATCCCAGCACAGAAGAGGCTGAGCCCATTCTGGGCTATATGCTGAGTCCTTGTGTTTAAAAATAATAGAGAGAGGAAGGGTTGGAGGGAGGGAGAGATAAAAAACATACCTTTTCTACCCTATCTCATTTTACATAGTCCTAAGATCTTTTCTTTATATAAGACAGTAACCTACATTCCATGTCTTCATTTCCTCTCGTACTTTTTAACATCCCTTATTGGCAGAATTTTATTACTACTACTCCATATGCATTCTTATTCAGATGATTATCATGTCCTGCATATTGTTCGGTTCTAATCCTCCTTACTGTCAGACAGTCCATACTCTCAATGAACCATTCTTTAGTTGCTTTCTTTGGCTTCTGGAACAACATGCTCCCAGGACGCTTGGCCTTTTCCTTCTCAGTCTCTGGGGCAGTGTCCCTTCACCTTGCGGACCTCAGCCTGGAAAGGCCCCGTGATTGTTCTTCAGAACTCTTCTACATTCATTCTGATGTATAGCAGTTTCTTCCCAATCGAAACATTCTTTCCTGAAAGGAGGAGGGAGTCAAGAGGTCAACAAGTTTGGACAGCTGAAACCTAAAAGGACACAAGAGCATTCCTTAATTTTATAGCAGCCGTAAACAATTATAGAGGGCCAGACTCTGAACAGTGTTGTTTGTATTGCAGTTTTCTTTGAATTGAAACTTTCCCTCCTGAAGGAAGGAAAGAGGCAAGGGGTCAACAAGATCAAGGAAAAGGTTATAAGGCCCCTCCCTAATCTGCTAACTTCCTACCTTGTTCGCTGTCTTCCATGTAAGAGCAGCATCTGCACACTGGGTCCAATAGCTCTCAAGTCTTTGACTAATTTCCATTGCCACACCCAAGGTGTGCTAGAAGATTCTTTAGCTCTAGTGTCTCATATCTAGTACCCTTGCTATCACCCAGATCCACAAGCCATCTACTTTGAGAACTGCAGGTGTCCTAACCGTTTTTTCCTACATGTTCCTTCACTCATCACTTCTTTACACACTATAAGCAAGGAAGTAATTTAAAAAACAAAGCTCATCATGCCACATCTCCTCAAAGCTTCTTGGTGGTTTCCATCTAATGGTAAGAACTGGTGGCTCACATGGTCTTGCTGCCTATTTCCTTTTCCTAATATTGTCCCCTTGCTCCCATTCCAGCTTCCCTTGATTTCAAAACACCCTGGTCATCCTACTGAGCATTTGCCAAGGCAGATTTCTCTGCTTAAACCCCTCCAAATTTTCACATGATTCTTTTCCTCAGCTATTTTGTATTTTTAGTGAGGCCTTCCTTGATTACTGTTTGTAGGAGTTATCTTGTAGCTGGGACAAACCAATACCCAATCAGAAGTAGCCAAAGTTAGGACAGGATTTACTTCAGCTTACTGTTTTGATGGGACATTTCATCATGGAGGAGAAAGCATGGTAGACAGCTGGGCAACATATCTCCATACTCTCAGGGGGAGTTGACCGGAGCTGGCCAGCTGGTATGGACTGTGACATCACAAGGCCTGTTCTCAGTGACACACTTCTTCCAACAACATTCCACCTCCCAAAGGCTCCACCTACTAGGGAACAAGAGGATGGCTTAGTCACATGAGTCTATGGTGACATTTCACATTCTAACTACCACACAGCATAAAGTTACAGCCCGACACTGGCACTCCTAAATGCCCAACATAGCATTTATCCCTACTTGATACTTTAATTAGTTTGTTACCTTCTTTCTCTGTACTTTAATGTAATTTGCAGGAAGGCAAGTGTTCATTTTTGTTTGCATTACTCCACTTTTCCCAGTGACTGGTACACAGTAAACATACAGTATGAGACTGGAGAGATGGCTCAGCTGTTAAAGTGCTTGCCTGTAAAGCAGAAGGACCTGAGTTCAATTCCCCAGTACCCACGTAAAGCCAGATGCACAAGGTGGTGCATGTGTCTGGAGTTCATTTCTGGTATCTAGAGGCCCTGGTCCTCCCATTCTCTCTCTCCTTCTCTATCTGTCTCATTCTTTCAAATAAATTAATAAGTAAATAAAATATTTTAAAAACATACAGTACAATTTAATGAATAAAGAGTAAAATACTATAGTACTGAGGAATAATTTTCAAGTTCAGTTCATTCTGCTGTTGAGCTTTTGCTCTGCTCTTCTTTGCTGTGCTCTTATTGTGAGCATCCAGGAAATTTTTTCGTCTCCACTTCTCATCTCACTTCTGGTGTGCTGGGATAACAGAAGCCTGTCATGACTTCCAACTATTTATGTGGGGTCTGGGAGGATTGAATTTATGTGCTCAGGCTTGAATGGCAGGCTCTTTTTCCACTGAACCATCTCCCCAGTCTCCATCTTCAATTTGTCCAAAACTGCTCAAAAATATACCTAATAATATTGATGTTAAAGTGACAATCATTGCGTTCCATCTCTCTGTGGGAGTTCAGATTCCAACTTTCCATCTCCTGCCTTGCACCTCACTCTCCCACTCCAATATTTCTGCTCTTTTGCTGAATCTCAGTTTTATATGTAATGAATAAAATGTTTTAGGTAGCTTTGTTATACTTTCTGATAATGTAGCATACAATATATGTAGTATACCTGTTGTGTTAACACAGCTCCTTTACAACTAGACTGGTATCCTAAATTCCCACCCCTACAGGAATAGAGCTATGGACAATGCAAGCTCTCATAGAGCACTATAGAGGAATAGGGCTGTGTGTGTTAACAGAAGAGTCTAGAGGAGCTGTGTTAACATAACAGGCATGTACATATATTTAAAGAAATAGCCCTCTACTTTTTCTCCAGATTTATTGATTTATAGACTTCATAAAATGAAATGCATTTTGAAAAATTAATGATCTCAAAAATAAATTAGACCCAATTTGTTCTAACATGTAATTATTTTTAATATGAGATATTGATGTTATTTTAAAATAAAGTAGTCTAGTAAAGACCTTTGTTTTGATATTGTCTTTTTTTTTCAGCTAGATGTTGGTGATATATTCTAGGTACTTCCAAGGAAAGTGGGTTTTCTTAAGTGAGAACTGTCTCTCCTTTTGACTTACTGTCTTGAACCCTACTTTTGAGTTTTGAGTTTCATGTCCTGAAAGAAATGCTATGCCCTGTTCCTTTTAACTTATTAGGTCAAGTATATTTTAGGTCACTACTAAAAGTGGAGGGTCTCCCTCCTTTTCCTATGTCATTCCTCTTTAAGATAAAAGTAGAATCAACTCCAATTCAAAGAAAAACTGGAAGGGTTGGGTGGAGATTATAGAAATATATCTGTAATCTTCTGATTCATCCAACTTGGGCAATTCCTTTTCCAAACAGGACATTCTCTAGGCATTCAAATGGCATGTACCATTTCTCAATTTTACATACATAGGATATGACACAGAGAGAGTGGACAAATAGCTCAATGATATATACCCCCGAGGAGGTGAGATTGAACCACTTATTTTAGCTCCAAACTAAGTTCTTAACTGTATTACTATGCTATAATTTAGGGTAGCAAAGAATAAAAAATGAACACACAGAAATCTAAGAAGCTGAGTAAGAAATCAGGGAAATCAGCCTCATTCGCAATTGTCTCAAATTAAAAATAAAAGAAGAATCAGAACAAAAGAAACTTAGGACTAAACCTATCCAAGGAATTTAATGACCTATATAATATAAAATTTAAAACACTGAAGAAAGAACTTGAAAATGACCCTAGAAGATAGAAAGACTTCTCAGCATCATGGATTGGAAGAATCAACAAGGTAAAATTGGCTCTCTGACCAAAAGCATCTACAGACTCAATGCAATCCCTGTTAAAATTATAATATTCTTCACAGAAAGACACACAAACCTTAGCCAAAGCGTACTGATAAAAACACATGGTGGGTGGTATTAGCATGCATCATTTCAGGTTGCATCCCAGAGCCACAATCACAAAAACAGACGTCGATCAGATCAGTAGAACAGAATAGAATATCCAGATACTTATGCAGCTAGTGCTACCAAATCTGACTAAATGTCAAAAGTAGTCATGGGAGAAAAGGCGGGTGCTGGGAAAACTGGATATAAGTGTTTTTGGTATCCAAGTGTAGAAGAATTCACACGCACAAAAAATCTACTCCAAATGGATCAAACACCCAAACGTAACTTCTGAAACTGCTGGAGGGAGAAGTATGGGAAGCATTTTAAGATACAGGAATAGTAAGCCCTTTCTGAATAGAGCTCTGGTTACTCATGAAGTAGGATCAGCCACTGACAAATGGGACCTCATGAAATTCAAAAAGCTTCTGCATACTGAAGGAAACACATTACACAAAACCTGGTAGAGGCTTTCTGAAATAGTCCTGCTAGACCTGTGCCTTCAGAGGCAAGACAGCCAGCAGCAATCTTTAGCATGGTTGGTGCTGGGAACCCATGAAGTGTTCAGGATGGCTGGTCATGGCTGGGTGGCTGTTTGACAGTCCTTTTCCTCAAGGCAAGCCTGGCTAGCAAAAAAAAAAAAAAGAGTGCAATAATATCTGGTAATTAGGAAAGAAAGTTACTGTATCCTCACTGTTTGCTCATTTATGAGAATATGATTACCAGAAGAGTTAAATGTAAATAACTTCTATTTATTTACTTTTTTAAATGTAAAAAAGGCTTTTGCTATGTAGCCCTGGCTAGCCTGGATGTAGAGTAGGTTGTACTTGAACTTGTGGTACTCTTTTTCCCTGTTCCTGGGATAACTGGTGTGGTTTACCATGTCTGGCTCAAAACAATATTGATATTAACAGCAGGTTTTAACAATGCTTAACACCTTGCCAGCACCCAGGGAGAAGTGAATCTCCCTCCTCTTTCTCTCTAGTCTCAAAATTACATACTGCGAAGTATCTGGCACAGTTTCCTGTCCCTGGTGTCTTTTACACTTGATCTTGGGCAAAAGGCCAAGAACGAATGCATAATGGTGTGTGTGAGAGAGAGTGTATGCATGTGTGTGTTTTTCTTGTTTCCTTAAAGTGCTTTAACTCTAAAAGATTGCTGTTCCTTCCCTCGAGGGTTGTTCTGGAAAGTTTTCATTTCAGAAGCTCTGATGCGTTCAATTTTGTATTTGGAGCTGAGTGAGCTTGATTTCCTTGTTTGTGATTTGTGTGCTTCTAGTTACTGACGCTGAAGAGTGTACTTTTCGAAAGATTGCTTTTTAAAAAAATATTTTTAAAACATTTTCTTAGTGAACCTAATTGCAAACCATCTGGCAGGAATTCAGAGTAGTATATCAGTGGGCACAACATGCAGGTACTTGAATGTCTAGTTTAGTAGTTTGAATTGGTCGTAGAAAAACATGGCATGAACCAGGTCAATTTGACTGTTTTTACAATATCTTAGAATAGATTTAAGATTTTACTATACTTCAGCTGACATTGGCTATATTTAACTATATAATTTTATGAGCATTTGGTCCAGTATACAGCATTTTGAGCATAGCACAATATTACTAATATTGTTGGAATTTGTTTACTGCCTCCCAAATCCATATTGTATCTATAATCCATGTAACAAATAGGAACTCTATAGGTATGTTGGTTGGGGAAGGGTACCAAGGATTGAATCCTAGGTAAGCACTGTTCGCTTGAAATGTATCCCCAGCTTTGATGGTTAAGTTCTGTTGTCAGCTTAGGAATCAAATAAGAGACATGCTTCTTAGTTAGATCTCTGAGGGCATTTCCATAGTCTAAGAGACTTTTTCCTTTTTTACAGTATAATTTTATTGATAATTTCTACACATGTACATAATATGTTTTGATCATAATACCCTCCCACTATTTTGGTCCCCCTCTCTCATCCCCCTTCCATGTATCCCCTTCTTAATTTCCAACTAGTTCCTTTAGTTTGATGTATTCTTGGTGTTTCTGACTCTTCTCCATCATCTGTGACAACATGTTAATGGAACCGTTATCATTCACATAACAACAGTCCTGATGAGGTCATGAATGCAGTGGCCAATTATTGTCTAAAAGGGTTCCAGTGCTTTTAACAGTCTGGTTAAGTGAGGTAGTTTTGTATTGAATTTTAACTGTCAGTGTACAGATATTGTTGTTGTTTTAATTTTATTTATTTATTTATTTGAGAGAGAGAGGGAGAGAAAGAGGTAGACAGAGAGAGAGAAAGAGAGAGAGAGAAAATGGGCCCTTCAGGGCCTCCTGCCACTACAAATGAACTCCAGACACATGCACCACCTTGTGCATCTGGCTATACATGGGTACTGGGGAATCAAACTTGGGTCCTTCTTTGCAGGCAAACGCCCTAATCGCTGAACCATCTCTCCAGCCCCCAGTGTTCAGATTTTTAAAGGAAGATTTCTTTTTTAATTATTTTTACTGACAACCTCAATAAATAAACACAATATATCATGATCATAATCCCCTCCCCCACCCTCCTTTGCCCTCTTCCTCTTCCTTCCTCCCACTGAATCTGTTCTTTCCAACTAGTCTCTAATCTACTTTGTTGTCATTGTTTTCTTGCTCCTACTATTCAGGTCTTGGGTAGGTTTCATTACCCACTGTGAGGTCATGAAAGCTAAGGCCACTTTGTGTCTGGAAGACAGTATTACAAAGCACTCCTTTCTTCTTTTTGCTCATATATTCTTTCTACAATATTTCCCACAATCCCTGAGCCTCGGAGGGTTTGGATAGAGATGTGTCACTTAGTGCAGAACACTCTACTGTCACTTCTTATCAGCACTTTGATGAATTTTGAGCCTCCCCTGTGGTCAGCTCCATCTGAAAAGAGAAGCTTCTATAAACAGAGTGAGAGGAGCATTAATATATGGTCATAAACATGAGTTTTTAGAGGTTGGCTTGATGAATATAATATATCCACTTAGCCAGATAACAGCAGTACTTTCCCTCTAGGACCTCCCCAGCCATAGGCTTTTGATTAGATTTTCAGTGCCGGGCATGAATTCCTTCTCATGGAGTGGTCTGAAATCTAATCAGAGAACAGTCGGTTTCCCCCATAACAGATATGCCACTATTGAACCACTTGACACATTTGGCCTGCCTGTGAAGCTTGCTGGGTACATTGCTGGTAAAGACTGTTGATGTGCTTTCTCCCTTAACAGCATCCTGAAAGCTAGCCAACAAGGAGGTTTCCAGTCAGATCCAGCTTGATTTTCTAGTATTCTGCAACCCAAGCATGTGACGTCTTCAGTAATAGGGTCTTGACATCTAGTTGTATCAGGCAACAAATGTCTTAGCATTATTATTCTTGTCATTTTTGGAAGGCATCAAAAACCTCTCAGACCAATAAGTCACTGGAAGGTATCCCACCTCTGGCACCGATATTTTCTTGTAACAATCTGTGACTTATGCACACAGCATTATTAACCTCCCCCAGGCTGTATCTGCCAAAATTCCCTTTTTTAATATATATGTATATGTATATATATATATATATATATATATATATATAGTATCAAATAATTGAGATTCCATATGGCTTTCATGTTATATTTTACTTAACCCTCCTTCTACTCCCTTCTCTCTTACATCCCCTCCCCTAAACCCATATAGAACATTCCACCTCCAGTGTTCTGTCCCTCTTCCTACATATCTACTACACCCTCCCTTTAAGCACTCCCATGTCCTCTCTCACTCATGGCCCCTTTCTAGCTTACTAGCTCTACAACTGACTTTAGCTCTAAGTCATATGCAAATCTAAACATTTGAATCTAGGATCCACATATGAGAGACAATATGTGACACTTGACTTTCTGAGCCTGGGTTAACTCACTTAGTTTAATCTTTTCTGGATTTATCCATTTTCCTGTGAATTTCATTATATTGTTTTTTTTTTCTTTAGAGCTGAATAAAACTCCATTGTGTAATTGTACCACATCTTCATTATCCATTCAGCAGTTGATGGCCATCTAGGCTGTTTTTCCCCCTAGCTATTGTAAATAGAGAGCAGCAATAAACATGGATGAGCAAGTTTCTGTATAGTAATATGTAGTAATCTGTATTATGTACAGTAATAGGTCCTCAGAGTGTGTGCCAAGGAGTGGAATAGCTGGATAACATTGTAACCTTTGTTTCAGCTGTCTCAGAAATCTCCACACTGATTTCCCTAATGAGGGTACCAGTTTACATTTCCAGCAACAATGGAAAAGAATTTTCACTTATTGAAAAGCTGATATGAAATACACTAGGGTTTTGGTTACTTAGAAGTGGGAGCTGGCTGTAGGGTGGGTTAGGGTAAGGACTAATATTAATTTTGAAAAAAAGGTGGAGGTGATGCAAGTGTCTAGGAGACGGAAGTTAAAGTACTCTTAGTTTTCCAAGGATTTTAGTGGCTGTGAGGCTATGGAAGGTTGTAGTTATAGAGAATAATGAGGAAGTAATAGCAGGAGAGAATATGAAAAAGTGGTAGTAAAAAAGGGAAAATAGATGAGTTATTCATTGGAGAGAAGTAGAGATATTCTAATAACTGGCTTGGTGGAGAAAAATAGAGAGCAAACCTGAAATCCAACCGAGCACTATACAAATGCACACAAGAGCAACATAAAATATAGATGCATGAATGGGGTTAAAATGAAGACATTAGCAAAACCAAAGGCCCTAGGCAGAGTGGGTTTCTCTTAAGCCCTCAATCCCATTAATTGGGAGGCTGAGGTATGTGATTGCTGTGACCTCACAGCTCTCCTGGGTTTCAGTGAGTTCTGGTGAGACTGGGTTATAATGAGACCCTGCCTCAAAAAGGGAAAGAAAAAAAAAGGTACTAAAATTTAAAATTTAAGAACTACTAAAAGTGACAAAAGTTAACCATAACACAAACATTTTTTAAGAATGGCAAAGTAAATGTTCATCATATCTAACACATCAGTATTTTTGCCTCAGTGGCTGTAGTAGGTTGTAGATTCAGGAGTTTTGTTAAAGCTTGTAACTTGAAAGTGGTGTCACTTTGGGTGGATCTTAGAGTCCAACACTAGGGTGTTTCTGGGGTGGATCTGGAATTCCAGATATATGCAAGCACAGATATGCAAGCACAGAGCAATCTGAATGCTGGTAGTTTTGGCTATAGGGAGGAGTGTGTTTTTTTTAATTTTTATTTTCTTTATTTGTTTTTATTTTTAATTAATTAATTAATTAATTAATTAATATTTTGAGGTGCAAGTGATGGGTTTCTCTCTCTGCTTGGACCTGTGAAAGGAGGCCAGTCTCCTTTAACAAAATAGAACTTCCTCTGGATCTGTAAGCGTCACATAAATCCCTTCTTCCTCCCATAAACTGTGCTGGTTTGAAGATTCATCCCAGCAGCATGAGCTGTCTATGACAGTGGGCTGGGTTTTAAATCCTTTTTCTCCCTGAGATTTTTTTTTTATCAACCTGCCCTGAAATGGAAGGTACAGTTAACACTTCAGTGCAATCATTTATACCCAGCTTTGGGGTATGTATTGGCACAGTTTAAAACACCCTATTTCACTTTTGAAAGTGACTTTCTATCTTACCTACATTGAGTTGGGGAGCTGGTTGTATCTTTGGTGCACTATAGGATTAACTCAGCTGGGTAGGTCCTAAGTCATTATTTCTAATGTTGCTTCTTCTCACTAACACTGTCTTATAGACCTTGAACAGCAGCCTTGATGGATTAGTAATATTCTTGATTAATTATGTTTTGTTGTACTTATGTGGTAGAAAGTTGGTCTACTGAGCTATTACTCTGAGGTGTAGTTGGCTTTTAGCAGGTTCTGATTTTTATAATTTCAATAATGAAAGCTATGGTACTGTTCTTTTAATGAGGTTCCTTTAATCATAATTTTTTTGCCCTTTGGAAGTTCATTATTTTTCTTAAAGATTATTATTGTTATTCTTTCATTTTTAGAAATAAAACCTTACTAGATTTTTGGTAATTTTAGTTATACTGAAATATATCTATATACCATACTTTTCTTGAAGCACGTGTTAAAAATTTAAGCCATGTGTGGTGGCTCACACTTTTAATCTCAGCACATGGGAGGCAGAGGTAGAAGGATCACCATGACTTTGAAGCCAGTGCAGGACTACAAAGTGAGTTCCAGGACAGACTGGGCTAATGTGAGACTCTACATAAAATAATAATAATAAAATAAATAAATAAAAAAATAAAAAGATAAGACCACTCAATTATAACAAGTAAGCCTTATATTTTAAAATGTGTATATATTTAGTACTAAACATTTCTCATTCAAACTACACTGGATAAAAATTATCCAGTGCTTATATGTTCTTAGGTGCTTATGTTTGGTTTTAACAAAAGGGAAGAATACCTAATGAAATTATGTAGTCACTGTTATTTTTTGGCAGAGGTAAGCAGAATACAACAGAAAGTTGTATTTTCAATACTGGAATTTATACACCCTTAATTAGTAGATCCTCTGACCATCTTGGAGTTAATCTTTCTGTTACAAATAGTACAAGCTTGGTAGTCCAGTAAATGTGAGTGGTTATTGTCATTTTATTGCTATGGAAGTTCTTCAATTAGTGGGCTGGCACAATCCTGGGCAAGGGTTTTTGATGTACTGACTTGGAAGTGCAAAAATAAAACCCTTTTCACAGCTGCTCTGTGATTTTGAATAGAGATGTAGAAGCCCTCCCCCTCCCCCTGCTGCCTTTTGCTGTCTTAGATACAGACATTCTGCTTCAGCGAATTGTTGGCAAGAATATCTCCTTGTTCTCTTGTCTGTGAAAGGGAAACAAATTTGTGTTTCAAGTAAATATTGAGGCAAGTTGGTTGTGAAAGTTCCAGAAAGCATTGGAGCTGGCATTTCCTTCTTTCAGCTTTGAAAGTGAAATGTCACATATGTGGAACAGTCAGTAATCTACAAAAGTTCAATAGGGTTTTTTTTTAGCTATTGACACATATAGATTTGTGTGATTTCTTTGGATAATGTTAAAAATATTGACAGGCGGAGTTAATGAAGGGGCATATATATGAAGAACAGCTGGATAAGACCTTTTAAAATAGATTCTGGAAAAATGGTAGTTACATAGAGTGACAGTCAGCTTGTTATAGGCTCAGATCTGAGTCCTGCAGGGATGACCCTCCACTGAAGTCTGTAGGTTGTGTCTCAGGACAAGGAATTGTACCAAGAACACATAGTGTGACTATGAAAATAGAGACAGTTTATTAAGAAAGAAACATGCTATTGAGAATAGAAATGAACTTCTGAGCTGGAAGAAAGCATACCTCAAAAGGAGTCTCTTGACCTTCATAGGTCATTTACATAGCTACCAACTCTCCCTTATTGAGGGTTTTCTCAGACGTGGTGTATTGCTATTCATAGTGACCTACCAGAGCTGCAAGGACCCTTTGAAAGGTGCTCAATTGTCTCCTGGGGTTTGGTTGACCTGTAAGTAGGGACCAAAATATTGGCTATCCTTTTAGCCTCCAAATATGGTTGTTGAACACCCAGTAGGTCAGTTCCAGCAGTCTTGAGGAAAAGCTTGAACACAGGGGACATCTAATTGCTGTTCCCTCCCAGTAAGAGGTGTGGTCAGCCTACTCATGACTGCATATTGTGTTTCGTGTCAGTGGTCTCTGTTTACTCCAGCTGTCGTTGATCAGTTTCCCCTGCCAGCCTGTGCAGTGCCTTCCAGCACTACACTGCCTTCTGGGAGCTGGATACCATTCCGGACATTGAAGAGTTTCTCGATGCTGATCGATGGCAGTCTGTGGTATCTTCAGTAACAGGGTTTTGCCTCAGGCCTGGGGAGGGCACTCAAGAGCTTTGACAGAATTCTGTCTTGTTGTTGGAATCTCATGAGTCGCTTTGGTCAACAGCTCAGTGAGGGAAGGAACCAGTGGTTGGAACCAGGGATTGTCAGGCTGGTCTAATTATTCACAGGCTTAGACTCTGTCCCCTACTACTCATGGCCCCTCTTGCCAGTTGACGCTCACTACTTTCTCAATAGGTTACAGTATGCTCATAAGGATTTTATGTTTTTGAACCTAATATGGTTTATCCTCATGCTTAAGCCATTCCCCTCCCCCCATCCCTTACCCCTCATTCATAACGTCTCACTTCTTTCTACTAGTCTGCATAAAGAAAACAGTTATCCTGGTTAAGGACCACATATGAGGGAGAATATGCAGCGTTCTATTCTCTGTTCTTTTGAGTGATCACTTAGTAAGATCTGGTCAAAGTCAGACCATTTTTTCCTAAATTTCGATATTTCATTTTTCCTTTCAGCTGAGTAAAATTCCATCGTGTAAATATACCACAGTTTCTCTGTCCATTCCTCCATGGATGGGCATTTGGGCTGATTCCAATTCTTGGCTATTATGAATTGAGCTGCTATAAATATAGTTGTACAAATGTTTCTGCATCGAGATATGACATCTTGTGGATAGATGCCTAGAAGAGGGATAGCTGGGTCCATTGGAAGGAATATGTCCATTCTGCTCAGAAGTCTCCTGGAAATTAGGCCTCTGTCTGAGTTGTAGCTGGCAAAAATCATCTCCCAGTTTGAAGGGGGTCTATTCACTTTGAGAATGGTATTTTTGTCTGTACAGAAGCTTTTGAGCCTGATCAGGTCCCATTGGTTAAGTGACTGTTGCACTTCCTGGGCTACTGGAGATTTGCTCAGGAAGTTGTTCCCTACTCTTATCTCTAGTAGGGTTCCTCCTACTTTTTCATCCAGGGTGCTCAGGGTTACAGGCTTGATATTGAGGTCTTTGATCCATTTGGAGTTGATTTGTGTGCATGGTGAAAGGAATGGGTCTATTTTCATTTTTTTACACGTGTTTATCCAATTTGTCCAGCACCATTTGTTGAATATGCTATCTTCAGCCCAGCTTACATTGCTGGCACCCTTGTCAAAGACTAAGAAGCTGAAGTTACTTGCATTAAAGGCTGGGTCTTCAATTCTATTCCACTGGTCAGACTGTTTTTTCTGCCAATACCATGCTGTTTTAGTTACTGTGGCTTTGTAGTATGTTTTAAAGTCATGTATGGAGATACCTCCTGCATAATTTTTTTTTACTCAGAATAGTTTTAGCTATTCGAGCTCTCTTACCCTTCCAAATAAATTTGGAGATTATTTTATCTATGTCTGTGAAGAAGGAGTTTGGGATTTTAATCGGCATTGCATTGAATCTGTAGATTGCTTTTGGCAGGATTGCCATTTTTATTATATTGATTCTCCCTATCCATGAGCATGGAATATCTTTCCATCTTGTCATATCCTCGGGAGGGAGTATTTCTTTAGTCAACTGGAACTTAAGTTTCTTCACAGCTTGGGTCAGGTCACAGTGCCTGGGAATCAGTAGTAGAACACATTGATCAATTCTGGAGTTACTTTGGTTGGTGAGAACCAAGACTCCAAGCTTCCTGGGAATTGAGGCAGCATGCTCAGTCCAATTCCGAAGTTACCACCGTTGTCAGGGAGAGTTTCCTGACTGACTCCTGAACAGAGAGATTCAAGACCCACAAGTTGTCTTGCTAAACTAGGATCAACATTTAACATTATATATATATATATATATATATATATATATATATATATATATATATATATATATATTATATAGTATTATATAGTATATATAATATATATAGTATATATATATTATATATATATAGTATAGTATAATACAGATAGTAATATATCATAGTCAGCCACACACTGCTGGGATGAATCTTCAATCCAGGCACAATTTGGGGGAAGAAAGGATTTATTAAAATTACAGATTGAGGGGAAGTTCCGTAACAGCCAAAGAGGATGGCCCTCTTTCACAGGTCTGAGCAGAGAGAGAAACCCATCACCAATACCATACACACAGAGAAGCAAAACAGGCAGGAGCTCCAAAGATAATTTCTTCTCCTTTATATAGACTTAGGGTGAGGTCTTGCAACCCTATCCCAGACTTAATGGCTTCCTGAGTCTCTGGAATTTCCTTCCTTCATGTTCCACACAGGAAAGGATGTTTACTTCCAGCTTCTTTGAGCTTCTTTACATCCTCCCCCTTGCTGAGAGGCTGCCATCCTATAAACATCCTCAGAGACCCACCTAAGATAATTAAAAAGATCAAGTTGACAACAAAACCTCTAACCATCAACACACACACACATATATACACATATATATACATATATATATATATATATATATATATATATATATATATGTTTTCAAGTGTAAGTAGAGAGAGATAGAATGAAAAGGGATAGAAGAGGCACACCAGGGCCTCCAAGAACTACAAATTAATTCTAGATGCATGTGACTACCACATTCTGCCTCTGGCATTAGTCAAACTTCAAATGTCCCCATAATATTTACCAATTTTAACACTGTTCCAAAGTACAAAGTCTCATCTGAGACTTAAGACTTTCTTATAACTTTGAGTCCTTTAAAGTCAAAACAAGTTACGTACTTCCAACATATAATGGCACAAAGTGAACATTTCCATTTCAGTAAAGCATACCAAGGAGATAGTTGGCCATTACAAAATTAATAGCCATCAGGTAAACACTAACCATGTGCAGTTCAAGTCTGACATCCATAACTAGTAATAACATTCTCTGGTTTTCCTAATTTCTGCCCACTATCTAGGCTGAGCAGCCAAGGGAAAACTTTCATCCTGAGCCATTAGTGCATCATGACAGCCATTGTACAGTCCTGGTATATCCAAATCATCTTTAGATCTATATTTCAAATCACATTCCATCCTCACATCTCTATATAATGTTCTCTTTTTTTCCACTTCGGCAGGGTGATGAGAGATTCCTTTCCTCATTATATAGCTGTAGGATGGGATTTTGCAAACCTATCCCAGATTTGTTGGCTTCCTGAGTCTCGAATTTCCTTCCTGCACTGCCCTCCCCAGAAGGGATGTCTGTTTCTAGTTCCCCTAAGCATCCTTATGTCCTACTCCCTTCTGAGAGGGCTGCCTTCCTATACACAACCTCAGAGACCCACTCAAGACTACTAAAAAGGTCAAGTTGATAACAAAACCATCACAAGTTCACTTGACATCAAACCATATATCTCCTTACATCATACTTAATTGCCAGATGAAGATAGTAACAAGATCATAATTCAGGCCAAAATTGTATAACTATCCAACATAATGCATAATTCTTCCCCAACACAAGTCCAGGTCTCTTACCTGTGAGTTCTGTAATGGCACAGAGTAAAGATTTCCAATTTCTATGAGGCATAACAAGACCGAACCAATGAAAACTCAACAACCATTAGGCAAACATCAAATATCTGCAGTTCAAGATATCACAATCAGTGACTGACAGACAGTCTTCAGATTTTCTAATTTTGCCCCTCCAGCTTGGCTGAGTAGCTGGGGAAAACTTCCATCCCAAGCCAGTAGTGCTCCATGGTAGCCTTTGAACAATCCTGCTATATCCAAAACATCTTTGAGCCCTCACTCAAACCATGGTCCCTCTTTCCAATAGGTTCACTGGCCAATCATAGAACTTCATGCCCTGTTCCATCTGAATATATTTAGGTCTCCATTGCAAACCAAGGCCCATCTTCCAATGTCTGTTTCTAGCTCCCCTGAGCTTCCTTACATCCTGCCCCCTACTGAGAGGGCTGCCTTCCTGTGAACAACCTCAGAGACCCACCCAAGATTGCTAAAATGGTCAAGTTGACAACAAAACCATCACAAGGAGAGACTGGACCAATACAAAATCAATAACCATCCAGTAAACTTCAACATTTGCAGTTCAAGTCTGACATCTATAACAAATAACAACATTCTCTGGGTTTCATAATTCTGCCCCTCCAGCTGGTTCCAAGTACGTGAAAACTTCCATCCTCAGTCAGCAAACAGTGCTCCTTAGTAGCCATTGTAGAGTCTTTGTTTATCTAAAACAGCTTCGGGTATACACTGCTTTTGTAGTCTGCTCCACATTGTGAGGATGAACATCCAAACCAGACATAGCTTATGGGAGAGATTTACTTTAAGCTTACAGATCCAGGGAGTATTCCGTCAAATGGTGGAAATAACTGGCTACCATTCATAAATCCAAGCTGAGAGACACCACCAAAGAGCCAGCACCACAAGTTAGCACAAAACCGGCAGCAAAACAGCAGTGAACTATATATAGTAAGCAGTAGGGACCTTGGTAGAGCTTAGACTGCTCTACTTATTTTTGGCTAGAAATCAAGTCCACCTTCAGTGACACCATAGGGCTGGACTCCAGGATCTATCCCTCAGTGTCACCTCCTCCAGCCAGGCAGCTGGAGACAAGCTTTAATAAAACACTGCAGTCTATTGGGGAGCATCCATTCAAATGACCACAATGGTTCATCCCCACATCCCTATACACTGGTCAGTTTTGGTCTTCAATACAGGGTTTATTTCAACACTGTTTCCCATGCTGCATCCCAGCAGTGGTTTCTGAAACTTCAGACAATGGCCTTGTTGTCCTTTACACAGGAACATGACCCTGATTCGCATGTGGCCTCTGTATGTGCTTTCCTTCGCTCTAGTCTTAAGGATCCCTTCAAGCATTTTCTGTAGAGGTGGCTCAATAATCCTTTATATATTCCTTTAGCCTGTTTTTATTATGGAAAGTCCTTCTTTCTCCTTTAAATATGGCAGATAGTTTTGCTGGGTATCATAATCTTGGTTGGCAGTTATGGTCTTTCAGAGTTTTCAGTTCAAACTTTTCTAGCTTTTAAATTTTCTATTGACAAATCTTGTTATTGTGACAGGCTTGCCTTTTTAGGTGACTAGGTGGCTCTTTTCACTGATTTCAATTTATTTTTCTTTAGTTTGTATATTAATAGTAGTTTAATTGTAATATGATGAAAAATCCTTTTTTTTTGTTCTTGTCTATTTAGTGTTCTAAATATCTCCTGTATCTGTATTTTCATTTCACCACTAATTTTAGGAAACTTTCTTCTGTGATGCAGAAAATTCTTACTGCAGCATTCGATTGGAATTCTTCATTTTTATTCCTAGACTTCTTAGAGTTGATCTCTTCATAGTGCCTTACTAATTTTTCTGTGTGTCCTGATTGGTCATTTTAGAGATCAGGTTGTTTTTCCTTTATGATGCACCTGGGACTGTACAGGTCCCAGACACATCCAGGCATGTTCAGGCAAGCCTCCAAAGTAAGCCTGCCAATATGAAAATCCATCCATGCATCTTTTGTTCTCATGGAAAAAGAACCAGGAAGCAAATTACCCACTCTGCCATATTGGGACATACTAGTTGAAAAAAAAAAAGGTTATTTGCCTAGGAACTCTTCTTCCTTACCAATCTACCTATTAAGGAATCTTACCTAACTCCTGTGTATCTCAACCTGGGTTAATAAATTCCTTATGGATCTTGGACTTTGCGTAGAGAGGGTAAAAACTAGTGTATGTTTTACTTGCCTTCTTTTTTTTCCCATTCAGGTGTCTTTGGCTCCTATTTCTTAGGCAAAGTTTAACATATTTGGGTGATTCTTTGTTTCAGATTTTTATACTGTTGAGTCCTTTGTCTTATGAACCTGAAAAATGAGACACGGTGATGAAGAGGAGTAAGGTTTTGAAAAATGGTGAAAAAGCCAGATTTTCATGGAAAGCATGCATAGGATGTAGGCCTGTATCCAAAGATGACAGGGAAACATGGGGCACAGGGAGGAGTGGGACTCTCCTTCCATGCTCCTCCGTTTCATATGATATTTTAAATCTTGTTGTAAGCTTATTGTGATGTTTTCCTTCCTAAAGTTACCAGGGGAACAGGGAGTGAGACCAGTCCTTCATTGACCTCCAAGCCAGTTAATTTTTGCCTACTTACACCACCCTTGCATATCTGTAATTGCTGCCCTGTGGCATTTCATTTGCTTGTTTTTTATTAATTTGGAAGCAACCTGTTTTTTTTCTTGCTCTATCTATGAAAAAATAACCATTTTTAATTCATCTTGGAATGTATAAAAATTCCAAGAATTTGTCTATAAACATCTCCCCTGTGGCCCCTTACTGGGGTATAATTATAATGTGGTAATGATTTTCTTTCTTTCTTTCTTCTTTCTTTATTCCTTCCTTCCTTTCTTTTTTCTTTCTTTCTTTCTCTCTCTCTCCCTCTCTTTCTTTCTTTTTTTAAGATAAGGTCTCACTGTGTAGCCAAGGTTGGCCTACAACTTATTGAGTTCCTCCTAGGTCTCCCTCACAGGTGCTTGATGAGATTCCAGGCACATACCACCATGCCCAGGTCTAATGGTTCCCTTTTCAAAAAAAATGCCTTTTATTGTTTTAATTTAATTTCCTTTGCTTTCAATTCCTAGAGCATAAGTCTAATTAAAGTTCCATACTTCAAATTTTAGTCAGTTTCATTTATTATTATTTCTGCATTCAGTATGATGTTTATTTCTGTCCTTTTTGTACTGTTAAATGTTTAGTGTTTTGCAATAACCTACCCATTTCCTTGTGTAATTTTATTTTATTTTATTTCTTAAGTTTATCCTCCTTCCCTCCTTATGGCTGTGTTCCTACTTGTTTGAAAGGTATTCTTTCCTTAAAGAACAGTTTTAAATAGTTTGGGACACTCTTTTCATATTCAAGTATTTCCTCTACTGGTTTGTTTTATTTTTTCATTAACTTCTGTATCTATTGTGTAAATATTTCTTAAAACAAATTCTCTCCTGGGATCTTCTATATTATATATACACCTTGTACATTTGTTGTGTGGAAACCTACCTGTTCAATGGTAATCTATGTTCAGGTGATTCATAGCTTTTGGGTTTCTGTTTAGGTCCTCATTTGTTGTCCTTGGAGTATTTGCCACTAGGTGTCACATAGAGTTAACTATGACAAAGGACCAATTTTGTTTCTGCTCACCAAATTCACTGCCTTGGGGAAAACATATTGATTTCTTATTAACCTTTCTGCATTTTGTGTGCCAAGTGTAAGCAACAGCTCACCACTGCTTTTGTAGCATTTCATATAGCTACCTTTCTCTAATACGTTTGAACAGCTCACCACTGCTTTTGTAGCATTTCATATAGCTACCTTTCTCTAATACGTTTGACCTATTCTGCCTTTAACTTGGAAAATTTCTTGAATATATGTTAATTTATTTGTTACCTCGTCCCAGCAATAAATGATATTCTTCTCTCTACTCCTGGTTTCATCTCCTACCTTAGTCTTCTAGGAATATTCTTTTTATGACTAGCCCAAAGGTAATCAAATATATCAACATCAAATGAAGAACTTCCTTTATTTCAAAGGTTTTCTAATGTATAGGCAAGACTTAAATGTGGAATGAGAAGAAATTGGTTATGTAAGGAATATATATTGGACTTGGGAAATATTCTACTTTTATTTAAATTGTTTTGTAGGTGACAGATGACAAACCGGTATCCAGATGGCTGCATGTGGCTGTGTATGGAAGTTTACTATTGGGCTACTTTCTTTAGTCTGCAGAGTGTGCTGGTCCTTGGTTTGTAGGTAGTTTATACGCAATCACCTTCCTGTATTTATGGTGCTTGCTAGATTCTTTGAAGAGGTTGAGAGCTCTTAATGGAAAGAACATTTGGAAAATTATTATTCCTATGTTTTGTATGTGTATATATGGGTATATGCATATCACTGTGTGCATGCAGGGGGCAGAGGAGTGTTTGTCTTTTCTTTCCACCTTTTTGAGATGGGGATTCTCATTTTTGCTGCATGAATTTAAGTCTGGCTGGCCTGTTAGCTTCTTGATTCATCTGACTTTCTCTCACATTGCCGTAGGTGTGTGGGGATTACAGGTGAGGGAGCCACTTTTTGTCTGGTTCTTGTGTGTGCTAGAGAAGATTGAGCTAGCATCAGTAGGCTTGCAATCAAGGCTCTTTACTGAGCCATCTGCCTTGCCCCAGGAAAGAGTACATTAAAGAGAAAAAAATGCTTGCAACATTGTGAATGAGGCTTGTAAACTTGTGGGGAGGGGTACTTAAGTTGTATTGCAACGCTTGATGAAAACAGTGCTTACCTATGAATTATTAGGACTGACTTTTACTTATCTTCTTACCTATAGTTCCAGTACTTTCCCTGACCCATTTGTAACACTGTGTAATGAGCTCTTTTGGACTTCTCTAGACTTCTAACTTGCTTTTCATGTCTAAAGAAAGCCATTCTAATAACCTGACTCTGTTCTACACTTTTCATGTTGTATTTGGTGTCTAGAACAACTTTGAAGTTGCTAAGCATCTTTTGTGAACATCTTAAGCCTGTAAGAAAAAAGTAAAGGCTACATTCTAAGTCATGTTAGCAAACTGGTACAGTAGATACTTGGCTACTTTGAAGAATGCAGATATATCAGCTGTGGGAAAGATAGCCAAACCACAAACACCACAGTGTGGCATACTTTTTTCCTTAGAATCTTCTGAGTTTTTATTAAAGTTTTTCTTTAAATGTGATGATAAATTAGTAATTTGAAAAATGATCTTTGACCATCAATACTTCTTAATCAAGAAGCATTATTATTAGAAGATGACTTCATATGCTTCTAAGAAGCCACTTAGTTGCTACACGGCTTATTCTGCTGAAGAACAGCTGTGCTTCATTGGCATTTATCCTTTGCAGCCGGGTTTTCTAATCCTGTTTGGTTATAAAATTACTTATACTTCTGAGGCAGGCCTTTAAAGGGTTTCTAGCCATTTTTGAGAGCAAGCTTTTGCTCTCAAGAGCATTTTGTGCTGTTGAGGTGGTGGTCAGGTGGCAGCCTGGAGGTATGCTGAGGAGCTGTTCAGGTGGCAGCCTGGAGGTCAGCTGAGATGGTGGTCAGGTGGCAGCCTGAAGATCTATGAAGTTCTTTCATGTGTCCCATGTGCTGGCTGTGGTGATGCTTCTCCAGTCAGTCATAGTAATGACTTCATCCATTTAAACATATTGGCTTCTAAAAGCTCATGCTTTTCATATCAAGAAATAATACCAACATAATTTTATGGTTATGTTTACTCTAGTAAGCTGTTAACCATACTATTACCATTATATACTCATGTTCATTTCTTGAGTCCAGTACAGACTTTTAAAAAAGAGAGAGAGGTCCCAGCAGTTAAGGCACTTTTCTGCAAAGCCCATGTTTGATTTTCCATGATCCACTTAAAATCCAAGTGGTGCATGCATCTGGAGTTTGCAGGTGCTAGAAGTGCTGATGCACCTATTCTCTCCCCCTCTCTGTCTGTCTCTCTCAGTCTCTGTCTCTCTCTCTTCTGTCTCCCCCCTTGCAACAATAAATAAAATGGGAGAAACTTGCCAAAGAGAAAATCAGGGTGATATGGAAAAAATGGGAGCCTGAGGCAAAGAGACTCAGCTCTGAGGATAACTGTGGTGAGAGGTGACAGATTTGAATTACAGCTACTGTTATTCTCTTATGTCCATTGAAGAACCATTATATTCTTCACTGGACATAAGGGCAGGACTGCTTTTTAATTTCAGTTGCTGGATAATATTATCTTTAAATGTAACTTCAAATAGAGTGAGGCAGGAAAGGCTTGGAAAAGTAGGAAATGAATACCTGAGGCTCAAAAGATGGCTGTGTGGATGATTCACTTAACTGTGACTCCATGGATGGCTCTCACTCAGAGATGGGTTTAAGAATGCTGCTGGCAATGCCCAAAAAGGTCCAGTATTTATGCACCTGCTGGGGTTGGGGGTGGCAAAATGAGGAAGGCAGACAAAGATGACGAATAAGCAGCTCCCTTACCCTTGGATACCAAGTATTATTTATACAGAGTCATCTTATTAATAGGCAGGTGAGACACATAACCAGGCATTACACTCCACAGGAGACATGGAAACCTGGTCACAGAAGCATTCATAGTTCATGTCCCCGACGTTTGTGAGGTGCCTCTGTATGTGTTGCTTCCTCTCCATCTCATTTTCTCTTTCCTTTTCGATTTTTTGTTTTGTTTTGTTTTGGAGGTAGGGTCTCATTCTGTACCTTAGGCTATCTTAGAACTTGTGGCAATTCACCTACCTCAGACTCCCAAGTGCTGGTATTAAAGATGGCTATGACCAGGCCCAGCTTACTTGCTCTCTTGTAATTAGTTTTCCATACTCCAACCATAATTACCCTTTAAAAATATGAATCTAGTACTGGGAATATCGCTCATTTGGTGCTAACTTCATGCCTAGCATGCATGAAGACCTGGGCTTGGTCTCCAGGACCTCCTATAGTGGGCATGGTGGCACACATCTGTAATCCTAGCACTGAGGGAGTGGTCCCAGGATGGTCAGAAACTCATCCGCAGTTATATAGCAAGTTTGAGGCCAGCCAGGACTACTTGAAACATCTCAAAAAACAAAAACAAACAAAAAATGATCCTGTCGTTTCCTCTAATACACTCTTCAAATGTCTGGAGTACCAAGCCCTGGATTTGGTCCTTGAGCTTGATGTCTTTTGGTTGCTGGCTCCTTATCTCACTCTACATAGTCCCCTATTTCCAGCAGGATGCATTTCTTCCTGCTTCCAGGCCTTTATCTAAGTTGATATGACTGTCTGAAGTCCCATGCCCCAGCTGTGGCCCACTCATTTATAGGATCTCAGCCTATACGAATTCTTCCCCCAGAGTCACTGGCTCCTCAGCCAGCCATTCCCGTTGCCATAGATTTATGGTTCCCACACTTCCTCAGATTCTGAGTGTTACTGAAGTTATCCGGGTTATAGCCTGGGCCCTAGCAACACTAACAAGCCAGGCTCAGCCACCTGTCCTTAGCAAGCCAATTAAAGACACACTAATGAAAAACAGAAAAAGATTTATTCAATGTGGTCACATTGAAAAGAGGGATGTATGTGTAAAAAAATGAAAATAGACCCACTACTTTCACCATGCACAAAAATCAACTCTAAATGGATCAGAGACCTTAATATAAATCCGGTAACCGTGAACAACACCCTGGAAGAAAAAATAGGAGGAACTCTACATGAAATAGGAGTTGGAAAAAATTTCCTGAGCAAATCTCCAGCAGCCCAGGAAATACGACAAACACTTAACCAATGGGACCTGATCAGGCTCAAAAGCTTCTGTACAGACAAACAAACCATACTCAGAGCCAATAGACCCCCTTCAAATTAGGAAATGATTTTCACCAGCTACAACTCATACAGAGGCCTAATTTCCAAAACCTACAGAGAACTCAAAAAATTAATAACAAAAACCCAAAATGCCCTCTCACAAAATGGGGTACTAATCTCAACAGAGAATTCACAGAGGAGGAAACACAAATGGCCTTGACTCATTTAAGGAAGTGCTCAGCCTCCTTAAGCATCAGGAAAATGCAAATCAAAACCACAATGAGATACCATTTTACCCCTGTCAGAATGGCAATCATAAAGAAAACCAACAACAATTGTTGCTGACGAGGATGGGGGGGGGGGGAAGGAACCCTCATTCACTGCTGGTGGGATTGCAAACTTGTTCAATCGCTATTGAAAGCAGTGTGGAGACTTCTGAACAGAACCGACATAGACCTTCCAATGGACCCAGCTATCTTACTAAGTGAACTCTCAAAAGAACAGAGAATCAAATGCCGCATATTTTCCCTCATATGTGGTCCTTAATCAGGATAACTGTATTCTTTATGCAGACTAGTAGAAAGAAGTGAGACGTTATGAATGAGGGGTAAGGGATGGGGGAGGGGAATGGCTTAAGCATGAGGATAAACCATATTAAGTTCAAAACTATAAAATCCTTACAAGCATACGGTAACCTATTGAGAAAGTAGTGAGCGTCGCCTGGCAAGAGGGGCCATGAGTAGTAGGGGATAGAGTCTAAGCCTGTGAATAATTAGATCAGCCTGACAACCCCTGGTTCCAACCACTGGTTCCTTCCCTCACTGAGCTGTTGACCAAAGTGACTCATGAGATTCCAACAACAAGACAGAATTCTGTCAAAGCTCTTGAATGCCCTCCCCAGGCCTGAGGCAAAACCCTATTGCTGAAGAAACCACAGAATGCCATCGATCAGCATCGAGAGACCATTCAATGTCCGGAACGGTATCCAGCCCCCAGAAGGCAGTTAGTGTAGTGCTGGAAGGCACTGCACAGGCTGCCAGGGGAAACTGATCAACGACAGCTGGAGTAAACAGAGACCACTGACATGAAACACAATCTGCAGTCATGAGTAGGCTGCCCACACCTCCTACTGGGAGAGAACAGTGAACCAAGAAAGGAGCACTTGTGTAATGGAGAAGCCTGAGCCTAGGGGAGACAATCAACAGCTTTCAAATTCGGCCAATTTTCCACTTAGTGAGGGAGACCCCTTGTCTGGAACTTGGGATTCAGGGCGATAGGCACCGGATCCCGTACTCTTGGGCTCCCAAGACAAGATGCACTTTGGGAGCAATTGACGGGGAGGCTACTAAAAATAGAATCTAGGTAATCCAGAATTGTGTATATTTTTTAACCTACACTGATCTCACTCTCCAATGGAGATTGTGTTTATATTTTTCAGGATGCAGTGAGAGAGCTGGGGCCCATCTAACCCTACCAACCGACTGTAGTTTGATAGCTGAGATTCTGGCAAAAGAGGAGCCACCGCAGTCATACCATGGAGGATCCATGTGGAACTCCACAGAGAATATCAGGATGAACAAGGGACCCACAGTCACAGCCAATTAAATCAATACAGGATAAGCCAGTGAGACAGAAACCAATGATTTTTGACACAAAGACCCCTAAGCTCACAACATTAAAGCTGCCTTAATACTCATCCACCACGACTCAGGGAACTATGCGGAAGAGGGGGCAGAAAGATTGTGAGAGCCGTGGTGGGGGAGATTATCCAAAGGCATGGCCAGGAGAACCTGGCTGAATACTAGGCTATCCATGGTCCCCTGTCACAAGGACTGATCCAGATGACCCATGGAGGAGATTATCCAGCGGATTGGGGAGGGGAGGGCAGCGGGGAATTGGGGATAACAACTCATTGTTTGCCCACTAAATATTGTAAATATTGTATTATGGACAATAAAAAATAATAATTCTTGGTATCCATATAATTTTACCATTTATTAATGATGAAAGCAAATTTACATTAAAAAAATAAAAGAGGGGTGTAGAGCCCAGGCCCATTTTCCCCCTCCCCCACCAATTCCATCTGTGTGGTCATGACATGAGGTTTATGTTTAAATAAAAGGTAAGAGATGTGAAAGTCTAGGCAGTCTGGTTCCAGGTGGTCCTGGCCATCCCATTGTCAAAAATCCAGTCTCTCCTGCAAGTTTGTCTGACAAATCATAAATCTTTTCTAGAGGCACAGTCCTTGATCTGGATGGTCCCAGGGCTTCAACCTTTTATCTTTTCCCAATATGGCATGCCTTGGGAAATTCCAATTCCTTGGGAAATTCCAATTCCTTGGAATCTGATAGCCAAAGGGAAGGACACAAGTATCTTTTGAGAATATTGTTCTTCCTGCCAGGACAAGGAATGTCTCCCCCTTCTGCCACTCGTTGGCTCAGATTCCACAGACATGCAATGACTAATAGCGTGGCTTTTATAACTTAGCTTCTCATCTCCACCTTACTGAGAAATCCCCAGACCATTTCACTTTGCTTGATTCTTCCATGTGGAGTAGAATGCCTGGCCTTTCCCAGTTATTTCTTTTTTTTAATTAATTAATTTATTGTCTGTAATTAGATACATTGAATGAGCAAATAATGAATTGGTATCCCCATTTCCCCAATTTCCCTCTTCCCTGTCCACAATCAGCTGGATATCCTTCTCCATGGGCAGTCTGGATCAGTCCATGGGGTAGGGGGTTATGGATAGCCTAGGAGTCAACCTGGTTCTACCCCCCTTTGTATGTATTTACTGGGGGTGTATGTCTCTGGGAGTTCTCCCCCACCATGGCTCTTACAGTCTTTCTGCCCCCTCTTCTGCTCAGTTCCCTGAGTCATGGTGGGTGAGTATTAAGGCTGCTTTATTGTCGAGGTCTTAGGGGGTCTCTGTACTTCTGTTTTAGGTTGTGTTGAAATCATTGGTGTCTGTCTGGCTGGCTGGCTTATCCTGTGTTGACTGACTGTGATTATGGCTCTCTTGCTTATCCCACCACTCTCTGCGGGGTTCTGTATGGATCCATCATGGAATATCTGGTGTGGCTCATTTCTTGCCTGGATGTCAGCTACTGGCCTGCATTTCGTTGGTAGGGTTTGGAGGAGCCATAGCTCTCTCGTTGCATTCTGAAAAATACAAACAGAATCTCCATAGAAGAGTGAGATCATTAAAGGCTAACTTAGATACATATTTTAGATTCTATTGTTAGTAGCCTGTTTGTAAATCACTCTTACAGTGCATTTCTCTTTGGGGTCCCAAGATTTTAGTTCCTAGTGCATTTCTCCCTGAGTCCCAAGTTCCAGTTAAGGGCTCCCTGTCATTGAGTGGATTACTAGGCTGAATTAAAAGCTTTTTATTGCCTCCCCCAGGCTTTGGCACCTCCATTGCACAAGTGCTCTTTTCTTGGTTAGCTATTCTCTCCCAGTAGGCAGTGTGCTCAGCCTACTCATGGTGGCAGACTATGTTTCATGTCAGTGGTCTCTGTTTACTCCAGTTGTCGTTGACCAGCTTCTCCTGGCAGCTTATGCAGTGCCTTCCAGCTCTACACTAACTACCATCTGGGGGCTGGTTACTTTTCTGGACCTTGCAGGGTCTCTCGATGATGATAGATGGCTTTCTATGGTTTCTTCAGCAACAGGATCTTACCTCAGGCCTGGGGTGGGCATTCAAGAGGTCACATCCTGTCTTGTTTTTGGGACCTCATAGGTCACTTTGGTCAACATCTCAGTGAGGAAACGAGCTGTTGACTGGGTCCAGAAGTTGCCAGACTGATCAATTTTTCACAGGCTTAGACTCTCCTTCTCTTCACTGCCCTTCTTTTGCATGACCATTCTGTAGCAACAGATGACAACATCCAGTAATTTAATGACATACTTTCCTATGTGAAACTTGTGCCTAGCTTCTTTCATGGTCTTGTTTTCCATGCTCTGCTCTGTAGGTTAGATGGCTGAATGCATGTTGTAGTCAGCCTTCTCATTGCTGTGACAAGCACCCAACCAAAAGTGGCTGGTGAGAGGAATGGATTTATTTTGGCTTACAGACTCCAGGGGAGACTCCATCAAGGAAGGGGAAATGATGGTGTGAGCAGGAAGTGATATCCACTTCCTGACTAACATCAGGTGGACAACAGCAACAGGAGATTGTGTCAAATACTAGCAAGGGGAAGCTGGCTATACCCCCATAAGCTCACCCCCCAAAACACAGTTCTAACAAGGTTCCAATACCAAAACTATCATCAGTTGGGGATTGAACATTCAGAACACATTCTTTTGTGGAGGACACCTGGATGAAACCATCATAATGCAGATCCTGGTTAAGAGAGCAGTAGGTTAATGATTTTTGCCTACATCAGAGCAGAAATATAAATCTAAATAATAAATTAGTGTTTATGTTTTGAAATCTTATTGACAAGTTTTCAAAGTAAGGGAACTAAAAAGAATATGTGTGTTATCATTTCCAGCAAGTATTTATTCTTTGCAAGTTAGAAGAAAGGCATCTTAGGATAGTGGGCACTAGGTATCTAATCATTAGTCACATGGAACTGTTCAGTTGCATAGGTGATGGCCAGATTTAGACTCTTCCTGACGTGTGCACTGACACTAGCTTGTGCTGTGAAACTTCATAAGTTGGCAGGTACTAGAGTAGTACAAACACTGTGAAACTTAATGGCTTCTTAAAAGTTTGCACTGAAAGGGTGAATTTTCCAGTGTAAATATGTGTTACTTGAATACAACTTGCCTGTTACCTTACTCAAAGGTGGAAAAGCAAATAAAAAATGGAATAAAACTTATAATGGGTAAAATTTCAGACTAGTGTTGTATCAGCAGAGAGTTTAGTTCACTTC
This sequence comes from Zapus hudsonius, assembly GCA_004024765.1. Lineage (NCBI taxonomy): Eukaryota > Metazoa > Chordata > Mammalia > Rodentia > Dipodidae > Zapus > Zapus hudsonius. The sequence continues at coordinate 66,547 of PVHP010001235.1, read as the reverse complement.
TGAACTGGATAGAGGTAGAAGGAGGGAAGTAAGAACTATGCAATTTATAGGTAGACATCAACAAAAACTGGTCAATGAGTTGGGACTATAACTCAGTGGTAGAGTATTTGCCCAGCACTGCATACACACACATACACACACACACACACACACACACACACACACACACACAGAGAGAGAGAGAGAGAGAGAGAGACAGAGAGAGAGAGAGAGAGAGAGAGAGGTTAGCTGTTGAGAAGCACAGGTACTGCTGCGGATGACTACAGACAAAGGTCTGTGCATACTCAATGGAGACCAGCACCCAAAGGAGCCCTTGGGTGAAGTGGGAGATAACAGGCTTCTCAGTACTTGCTCAGATACACTTTTTGCATCATTAATATAAATTCATTCTAAGCAGTTCTACATGGGTCTATTATGTAGTTTATTGATGTTCTAGTTTAATCTAGGGATTAGTTTATAATATGTACAGATTTGAAACAGATTAAAGTTTTGTAAATAACCCAATTTCTCTGAAACTTTTCTTAATATTTTATTTATATTTATTTGTTTATTTATTTGATAGAGAAAGAGGAGACACAGGGAGAGAAGCAGATAGAGAGAGAATGGGTGCACCAGGACCTCTAGCCACTGCTAAGGAAATTCAGACGTCCAGACACGTGTTCCACCTTGTGAATCTGGCTTTACTGGGTACTGGAAAATCAAACTGGGGTCCTTAGTTTTTGCAGGCATGCACCTTAACCCCTGAGCCATCTTCCTAGCCCTTCTCTGGAGTTTTGATGAGTAGTAAATACATAATTGTTTTTAGGTTAAATAGTCATACTTGGAAACTGTAAGTGCCATGGGAGACTGTGGTAGATATGTCCAGCAGAGTAGAGGTTTCCTTAAAGAATCACGATAGATGGGCTTGAAGTTGCATCCTAAAAGTTGAGTGTAGGAAATGCCATAGTGAGCAACAGGCAACAACACTGCAGCTGGAAGACTTGAAAGACACACCCATCCCCCTGTTGTTTTCTTGTTTTCTCCTTAGCAGAACTAAGGTGGGTTGAGATAAGGACATATTTTTTAAAGTTTTTTTTTCTACTGTCACATGAGTGATTTCTGGGGGTCAGTAAAGTTGCAGCTACTACCATAGGTGCTGCATTAATCTTACTTATTCATTCATTTATACACTTTTGTTTGGAGATAGAATCTAGATGTTGAGATGCTAGTCTGGCCTCCAACTAATGAGCCTCCTGATTTAGTCACCCAAGTAATGGATAACAGGCATAACCACCAATTCCTGCTGCATTAATTTAAAAAATGAAGCCAATATAATCAAATACATCTTAACCATAAACCTTTAAATTGAAAATATTCTATTTTCAAGACTACAGTTTGTGGAAGGTTCTGGGCAATTTAAGTTATTTCTGAAATGTACACCAGGTCAACTGGATAGGGCAAACTAACATGACTTTCTTTACACCAGTTTAAAGACTTGTATCTATTGGAAATGATGACTTTGAACAGTGAATATAAATTCTTGAGTAATATCTTATTCTCTCCATTGTCTGATTATACTTCCATATAGACTAAACATATTTTGGCAGTTATATATTTCTGTAGTGTTTTTCTATTTTAGACTGAAATACAAAGTATACGTATGCATTTGAAGTTATCATAGATCTTAAGAGGTGCTTCTATTGTGGGCTTTTAAGTGATAGTATGAGCTGGTTGAGCATGCACCTGTAATCCTAGCTCTTAGGAGGTAGATTTAGATGTCTTGTATATTCCAAGTCCAGTTTAGGAATCATAAGACACTCTCAGAAAAAAATCAGGGCTGGAGAGATGGCTCATCAGTTAAGAGCATTTCCTTTGCCAGCACGAGGGCCTGAGGAGACCTAAAATATGGTTGATTCCCCCAGAGCCCACCTAAACAGCTGGGCATGGCCACACTCGTCTCTACCTCCAGTCCCGGGGGAACAGAGACCTCAGAATTGCCAGAGATTGAAAAATATTGACAAAGTCCTAGATCAGTAAGAAACTCCACCTCAAGTAAGAATGGGAAGAAGAGTAATGGAGCAGGGTACCTCATGTCCATTCCAGCCACCGCAGGCAGGGCGCAGCCCACTGCAGGCAGGCAGGGTGCACCCCTCCGCAGGCAGGCAGGTGAGGTGCAGCCCACTGCAGGCAGGCAGGGTGCACCCCTCCGCAGGCAGGCAGGTGAGGTGCAGCCCACCGCAGGCAAGCAGGATGCAGCTCACCCACAGGCAGACAGGCAGGGTGCAACCCACCACAGGCAGGCAGGTGAGGTGCAGCCCACTGCAGGCAGGCAGGCAGGGTGCAGCCCAACATAGGCAGGCAGGTGAGGTGCAGCCCACCACAGGCAGGGAGGCAGGGTGCAGCCCACCACAGGCAGGCAGGGCGCAGGTCACCCACAGGCAACAATATGAGGAATTGCGTGAGCAGGTGCACGTAGCACACACCACACACAGACACACATACCACACCACACATGCAAAAATAAACGAAACTGTTTAAGTAATCATATGAAAAAAAGTACTCACAGATTGGTATCTCATCCGCACTTTTACTTATCTGCAACAGCCCTTAGTCAGTCACAAGCAAAATCTTGAAGAACATGGTATTCTGTGTGTAAAGTAGAAAGCCAAGTCCAGATGTGTATGTGCTTGCCCTAACCTAGCACTAATAAGCGTAACAATAACCAGGACCTGTTTGACTGCCTCATTTTACTTTTAATTTCTTCTTGTAGGCGTTGCTTCTATGACTGTGCCAGTGTACATCGCTGAGGTCTCCCCACCCAACTTGAGAGGTCGGCTGGTCACCATGAACACCCTCTTCATCACAGGGGGACAGTTCTTTGCAAGTGTTGTTGATGGAGCCTTCAGTTACCTGCCAAAAGATGGATGGAGGTTGGTAAATAGTTCTTACATTGATTTTTTTTCAAGCAAACCATGATTTTGAGGAATGTGCAGCCTGAGAAATATTCTGAATCATAATAGTTTATTTATGAGTAGGTGGCATTCAAGAAAATTGAAAGTACTCAAGAAAATGACATTTATTTTAATGATAGGCAAGGAAACTACTATTAAGAATGGATATCTACAGGGATTTTTGGCATTTGAATGACATTTCTCATACTGTGTATAATCTTTGCAGTATTTGTTTGAAAATGAATGCTGTAATAAATATGCATGGAGTTCACAAATTACAGGTGATTGACAAGCTGTTTGTGAACTACAGATATATCATCCTTTGGGAGGGTGATCCAAAAAAAAACAGTCTTTAAAGATATGTATTTAGTTATATTAAACATATATAATTTAAATGTACAAATTATTATTTGATTATAATTTGAATCAAAATAAAAGAGAAAGTAAATATTAAAATGAAACAAATTCAAATTAAATATTGATAAAACAAATTAATATTATGTGAAAACTTGAAGATCAGGTTCTGGGTTTTGATTTCTTCCTTTATAGCACTGAAAACAGCAGATTTATGTAAGTATTCCAGGAAAATTTTACTAAAAGACATACCAAGCTGCACACTATTGGCTAACTTGTTTTCTCGACATTGTTTCTTATAACAAATATTTTGTCAGTGTCTCCTGTGCAAGCCCTGGGATTGAATATTAGAGACTGGAGGTCTTGCTTGCTTGGCATTTGCAGTGTGCAAGCAGCTAAAGGAATGCTCCATGTAGTGAAGAGAAAGAATTAAATGGCTACTTAAGCAATAACATAAACCACTGGCTTAAAATAAGCCACTGGAGGCTTAACCTACTGGAAAAGTTTTATTAGAAGTTATATGAAGAAACTTTCTGAGGTCAGTGAGGTCCTTTCTTTGTCAGACTCATTAAAAGACATCATTGTTTCAAAGCACTGCTACATTGCTTTTTACCTCTGAGTCCAACTCTCCCTAAATGAGAAATTGCTGGAACATTAAAGAAATGAAACTTCAGTCTTTTCTAGAATCTCATGGTGGTGCATGCCTTTAGTCCCAGCACCACGGAGGCAGATGTAGGAGGAGTGCTGTGAGTTCCAGTCCACCCTGAGAATATAAAATATACCTGGTTATTGTCCTTGGATGTCAGGTTTGACTGGAATAGGAATAGTATACAAGGGAACTTTCTGGAAATGTTCTTATCTGAGCTATTGGCTACATATGTTATACTGAGCTATTGATTATAAACATTCGTGACTGAGCTATAAGATGTATATATTTTCTTATAATTCATGCAGATTTCCCATTTTGTTGTATTTCACTTTTATTCCCCCAAAGAAATATGAACCTTAAATTAGTTCCCTTTACAGTATCTCTTTTTCACATTGAGAAGTGAGTAATAATTTCTAGCCTTGAAATTACTGTGTAATTGAGGCTGGCTTTGAGCTCTTGCTCTTCCTGTCTCTACCTCCCAAGTGTTGGTATTCCTGGCTCTACCATAAAAAGTTAACAGCCTCTAGTGTTCTTTATTAAAATTAGTCTTCTGACCCCTGTTCTTTGTTTTTGTTTAACACCCTGTCAATTAAATGTTTGGAAGTCTCTTTCTTTCTCTCCCCCTTCTCTCTCTCTCTCTCTCTCTCTCTCTCTCTCTCTCTCTCTCTCTTTCTCTCTCTCCTTCATGTCTTATTTTTAGAAACTGCTGTGATTTGGTATCTGAAAAACAAATATCCTAAAACAAAAATCAAAAGTTCTTTTAACTGGTGTTCCTCTGTTTTGTATGCTGCAGTAATGCTTTTGGAGTAATCTGATTTAATGAACATAGGTGTTGACTGAGCAATCTGATACTCTTGGCTACTAGTGGTTCTGCTCTTATCAATTTGTAGTCCCCAGCCTGATGGGTGTTGCTGTGCACCACCTTGTGCTGTAGAGAGGAGAGTGGGAGCTGATTCCTGCTTTCTGTTATTGCCTCTTGGTTCTTCCTGCAGAGAAGTGAGTGAATAATGCTTCCAAAAACAACTTCCAAATTGTTTAAACTTGAAGTTTTAATGATATTTTTGATGAGTTCAGAATTAATTACCAAATAAGTATTGAATATTTATTATAACTTGACTCACAGTAAATGTTTATAGGAGCCGCTAGGCCTAGGTTTGTGGTTTTACCACTTCCAGCTAGGCTCTGTGGTCCATTTCTTAATGTCTGCAAAGTGGATTTAATAAAGTTATACATCCCTTTTGAGTTGTTGTGAAGATAATAGGTGCTAATAGATCTGGAGTCCTTTGAACCGTGCTCGTTATGTAATAAGTAGTACCATGTATTAACAATTACAACTGCTGTAGTCATTATAAAATGTCCCATGTTCTACAACAAGTAGACGTCCATGTATTTGGAACCACAAAGAATAAATAATGTGCTGATAATCTATGCTCCTGGTTCATAGAAGCTGATTATTATGGGCTGTCCAATTCTGCATCTTAAATAGCCATGTCCTTGAAAGTTCTGTAGGTGAACAGTGTGATTCCTTTGAAGTAAGAGTGACTATAGTGGGTCAGTTCTGTGAAGTGCCTGTCTGGGTCTGTGATGATGGCAAGCAGCAGGCTGTCCATCTGAGTCACTGTGGGATGGTCAGGGGCCCAGGAGGATAGGTCCTCTGATTCACACAGCATTGCTTCTGGGAGCTGGAAAGTAAGTTTATCCTGAGTGAGACAGGGGGATTATTCTTTTTTGCTGACAACTGTAGAAAGCCTAGCTTCCCCTGGAAGGCTTGTTCTTTCCTTCTCTTCTAGGCTCTGTTGCCAATGCCTGAAAACAGCTCCTGTGCTGTTTTAAAGCTCTCTTGCATTGAGTGGCTATGATACTAAAGGGTATTCTGAAGGGTTCAGAAATCATGAAAGTGCCCATTTCAGCTTGAGCTGGCTTTCTGCAGAGGATCAGAAAATTCATTCATGTCAACATGGACTCAGGGGAATAACTTTCAAAGCCTGAGTACTGACCTCTGATGACTCAGAGTTTTTATAGATGGTATGGCAGGTAGTCTGATATCATCTTGAGTTTTTTATACTATTGGTAGGTTATAAGTTTCTAAGTTTACATGATTTGGGGGTACTCACAGAATATTCCTCAGCAATAAGTCGGTGATAAGAAAGTACAAATGTGGAAGAAAAAGCTGTTTGCTCACAGGTGTTTGTGTCTATGGCTGCACTAACCAGATAACACAAGGGTGCAGATGCACAGATAGAGCAGAGACTCAGGGTCATGCTGTCTCCCTGGTAAAGGCTTGTACAATAGAAACATTTTTTTAGAGTATCACCTGGGTCTGGTTTCTTTGTTTATTTTTTTTCTACCACATGCTCTTTCCTCCAGAAGATAAAGGGCTTTTTCTTGAGGTGTGGATCATGGGTGCTTGTTGTTTCCCTTGACCATTGGGTTTAAAAACACTTAGTTCTGTGGTTCTTGGTCTGATTGCACAGTAACACCACCTGCAGTGCTTTTAATAAAATAAAGTCCCCTGGGCACAGAGCCCAGACCAATTAATCACAATCCCAAGGCAAAGGTGGAGCCTGGACACTGATGTGTTTAAAAGCCTCTAGGAAATTCACATGTGAAGCCAGAATTTAGAACCCTAGATTTAGCTTCTAATAATGAGCTCTCCTGTATCAGTAGAGACCAACTGCCCTAGTTTAACACAGCACCTCCTCATCATTCAGCCAGTTCCTGATTTCCTTGGACCCAGAAGAAGGCTCTAATACTGACTAGCCGAGTTTGCAGAGCTCTGCTCCTCTATTCTTTTGTTGAATTTTTCATTGGTGCCACAGCACAGCAATCTCTTATTTATCCTGTCCACCAGTGTGTGAATCATCAAAAGACTGATTTTCTCTCCAAGAAAGAAATTGGTTCTGCTAGCTAACGTTGGGTAGATGGAGCATCCAGAAGAGATGCTAAATGGAATCAATACATGGTTTGGCATCCCAGGGAGGGGAAATGCTCACTGCTTAGGATGGAGTGAATTCACCCAGCAGTCCTATGAAGTAGTTACTGCCCTGATGGCTAAAATCATCTGTAACTTATTGTGGTGAGTGTGTCTGGATCTGAATTGTGTTAATCAGCTTTTAGATAGTGTAACAAAATACTGAAGATAATCAACTTTCAAAAGAGAAATGGTTTGTGGTGGCTCATAGTTTGGGAGGTTTCAGTCCTGGGTTAGTGGACATGCTTCTTTGGGGCATCATGGTGGAGCCTGTGATGAAGACGCTGCTAACTTCATGGTAGCTGGGAAGCACAGAGAAAGACCCAACGGGGCTGAAGTCCTCCTACCTCCTTCAAGTGCCTAACCGAAGAACCCCAGGAATTCACTGTTCACCCCTTCAAAGTTCTCCCAAAGCATAGCAACACAGGCTGGTAACAAAGGCTTCATACGTGGGCTTTGGGAGGAAGTTAACAAAATGATAGTCCAGATGTGTTCTTTCCATTGTTTGTATACCATCCTGTGGACCGGGTTTCCACAGATCCATGGCATTTTCTCCTTTTAAAGCATTTTATCAGTGAAGGGAATTAAAATAAATTTAATAAACTCCCTTACTCCCTGATTTTACTTATAGAAAGAAGTATTTGGATATCAGTGCATTCTTTTCTTTTTTTCTGGACTAGCCTCTGGAAATATGCTAGCAGCAGGGTTCAAATCCCTCCCCCAACCTTATTTTAAACCTTAGTATAGGGTTGGATTGTGAATTCCAGACCTGACTCTTGAGATTTCTGGTTTCAAAAAGCTGAAGGTCTGAAGCATTTCCTGTGCTCCCTTACTAAGTTATGTTTCCATTTATCTTTTTGTTTTTGTTGTCTTTCCTTTTTCTTCTCCTGTCTGTTGTTTGACAAAAAAATTATTTGTTTATTATTCTCAAGCACAGAGAAACACACATACATATGTGCACATATACACAGAGAGAAAGAAAGAGAAGAGAAGAGAAGAGAGAGAGAGAGAGAGAGAGAGAGAGAGAGAGAAAGAGAGAGAATGGGTGTGCCAGGGCCTCCAGCTGATTCAATGAACTCTAGATGCATGGGCCACTTTGTGCATCTGGTTTTGTGTGGGCACTAGGGAAATCAAACTTGGGTTGCCAGGATTTGCAGGCACTTATCCACTGAGCCATCTCTCCAGCCCCTGTCCTTTAAATTTATAAAAATGGTGCACCTGGGATTTAATAGTGAGTAGTACAGTACATGATTTTATGTTAGCATTTGGGGGCCTTAAAACAATGTAGGTTCTATACTCAAGTGGTTTATTTTTGGAGTATGTTTTATTAATGATTTAGTATTAATCTTTGATCTTTCCAAAGCAAAAATATGTAGAAACACCAATTCCATCTCTTATTCATAAGCACTTGCTTCATTTTCTGACTTGGTAGCTATCTCTGACTCTATCTATAGGTATGTGAAGTTTGTAATAAATGGCCTTTTGTTAAAAAAAGTATTTTATTTCTGTGTGTGTGTGTGTGTGTATGTGTGTGTGCGCACATCAGGGCTTCTTGCTGCTGCAAACAACAGATACTTGCACCACTCTTGAATCTGGCTTATGTGGGTGGCTAGAGAGTGGAATGTGGGTGTACAGACTTTGAAAGCAAGCACCTTTAACTGCTGAGCAATTTTCCTAGCCCTATAGGGTAGTATTTTATTTTGGAATTTGGATCAGAAGAGACATACAGGACTTCTATGTCCCTAGAAGTTCCATTTTCAAAGACCTAAAAGACCTAACCCAAGCCTTTCACTTCAGAGATTAACTGAGTCTTAGGATGTTAGAAGGCCCAACTGGTGGACTGTCATCCTCTGCAGACACCTTGGATATGGTCACCTAAACTTAAGAAGGCATTTTTCTTTTTTCTGGGATGGGTTTTAAATAACATGCTTATCAGCTGTTTACAATTTTGCCAACCATTAAGAGCAGACAAGGAAAATGACAGATAATTTAAAATAACATGAGCAGCTTTTTCTATTTTCAGCTATTTAATTAAGATTATTTGTTTCTGTCTTCATTATTTATTTATTTGTTTGTTTGTTTGTTTATTTATTTTGCTGTGGGCCAAAGAGCAGAAGTAACTATAATGTAATAATCTGTGACAGGGTGTAGTGATTTGTCTACAATCCTACCACTTGGGAGCTGTAGGCAGGAAGACCACACATTCTAGGCAGCATTGGCTACCAGAGCAAGATCATGGTTCACAAAAACAAAACCAAACAAAAAAGAACCAAATCCAGGCACCTCATTTTGTTTCTGGAAGAATATGTCTAAGTAGTTAAGTAGCCTTTTGTACGGATGTGTTTAGGGTATGTTTGTGGGCATGTGCACCTTTGTATGCATGTGGGCACATGTGTGTTCCTGTGGAGACTAGAAGTTGACATTGACTATCTTCCTCAGTTGCCCTTTTTATTTGTTTTACTGAGGCAGGTTTTCCAGCTTAAGTTTTGAGCTTGTGTATTCAGCTAGGCCAGTCAGCTTTCCCCAGGTATCCCTTGTCTTTATCTCTTGAACACGGGCATTACAGGTGGCCACCATATCCACCACCCACTCAACATTTATGTAAGTGCTGAGGGTCTGAGTTCTAGTTCTTATGCTTGTGTGACAAGTGATTTACTGACTAAACCATCTCCCCAGCCTTATAGATAAATGTTCCTCATCCCTTTGTTAATTAAGTGTTACTGTGAAAAATACCTGAGACGATCAACTTATACAAGGAAAGTGTGGCAAGGAAGGAATGCATCATGAATATATCTTGAAGGAAACAGGCATCCTCATGGAGAGAGAAAGAGAGAAGAAGAAGAAGAAGAAGAAGAAGAAGAAGAAGAAGAAGAAGAAGAAGAAGAAGAAGAAGAAGAAGAAGAAGAAGAAGAAGGAAGAAAGAAGAAGGAGGAAGAAAAAGGAAGAAGGAAGAAAAGAAGGAAGAAGAAGAAGAAAGAAGAAGAAGAAGAAGAAGAAGAAGAAGAAGAAGAAGAAGAAGAAGAAGAAGAAGGAGGAGGAGGAGGAGGAGGAGGAAGAAGGAAGAAGGAGAAGGAAGAAGGAGGAAGAAGAAGGAAGAAGGAAGAAAAGAAGGAAGAAGAAGAAGAAGAAGAAGAAGAAGAAGAAGAAGAAGAAGAAGAAGAAGAAGAAGAAGAAGAAGAAGAAGAAGGAAGAAGACCTGGGGTTCCAGCATCCCATTTGAGTGAACACTTCAGTGACCCACTTCTTGAAGGCTCTGCTGTCTTCCAGTAGTGTCATGGGTTGACATTCCTCTCTTGTGGCCCATTAAGGGACACTTATGGAAACCACAGAAGACCCATGCTTATATTATAAAGTACAGTTGTGGGAAGTAGTGCAAGATAGGACAGTTAGCATGGGGGTTTGCAGGATGTGTTTGGTTCATAATATGTAAGTAGGACTGTGATCTTTTTCTATTCTTTTTAATGTAATATGTATGAGAGGGAGGTATTAGCTTTTTTCTAATTTTAAATCTTAAAACAACACAAAACATCCCTTTTCTGGTGTACACATAAACACATAGTAAAAGGAAATCTGATTAATTCAGCATTAACTACTGTTGTGACCAACAGACTTACAAACTTATAGGTTGAATATTTGACCAATTTTACAATGACTATGAATTTCTCATTGCAGGTACATGTTGGGACTTGCAGCAATTCCAGCAGTTATACAATTTTTTGGCTTTCTCTTTTTGCCTGAAAGTCCTCGATGGCTTATTCAGAAAGGACAGACTCAGAAGGCCCGGAGAATTTTGTCTCAGATGCGTGGCAACCAGACAATTGATGAGGAGTATGACAGCATCAGGAACAGCATTGAGGAGGAGGAAAAGGAAGTCGGCGCAGGTATGTGGACTTTCTATCCATGGAACTTCGTGGTGGTTTTATTTAGAAATGACATTCTTTTGGTATTGTTTAACATGACTATGTTTTCATAATGGTTTTATGAATATAATCAAATAAAAATAAATATATTTAACTCTAAAAATAATAAATTGAGTCTGGAGAGATGGCTTAGCGGTCAAGTATTCTTCCTTGTGTAAGCATGAGGGCCTGAGTGGTCCTGAGACCACTGGAGTTTTAATCTCAAGAACCCACACAGACAGCTAGGTGGGTCATTTACATCTATAAGCCTAGTTCTTTGGCGAACAGACTGCGTGATAATTATATGAGTGGAAAACTTCAGAGTATTAGGGCATCTATATTGGATATTATTTAGAATTTATGCCTACATTAATGTAAAGAAAAATCGATTTAATTAAAAACAGCCTGGTTTAGAGGCAAGAATATCACTGATTTTTTTTTAACAATAAAGTATTGAGAACATAGATTTTTTTTTTTTGAGATAGAGTCTTACACTGTCCAGGCTGATCTTGAACTCACCATTCAACCTGAACAGTAAAATCCTTGAACTCCTGTTCCTCCTGTCTTCATCTCCCAAAGTCTGGGATTTCCAGTATGCACTACCAGGCACTGCTTAGAGCAGCTTTGTTCTGACTACTTGTGGAAATTGTGGCCTAGCTGTGTCATTACTGAACTTGTGTACTAACTGAACTTAATAACCTGGGCATGTATTACCAAAGGAGACTTTGTAAAAATTTGAATCTCATAAAATTGGAGATTTTTATCGAGGGTCTTTGGAATTTAAATAGGGCATCATGCTGTGAGAAGAGGTAAAAATTTCTTTTCTATTTTCCATTGTTGCTTTACATACACATTTGGACATTTGTGTGTGTGTCTAAGTACATGTCTGTGCATGTGCTATATGTATGTAATGCATTTTGATTGGAATCCATTGCTGCTGCTTCTGTTATTTGACTAAATGGATATATTGTGCCCATTAAACTACCCTCTAAATATTTATGTTAGCAGTGCCTGTAGACAAGTGCTGCCCTCAGCTAAGGTGAGAGAAAGTTGTTTTTCCAGTGGACTATGGCTACTGAGGAGATTCAGAGCTTGAGTTTGTTTTACAACAGTCATGTAAAAGCCAGTAAAAAGCCAGGCACAGTCATGCCTGGTCAAGCACTGAGATAAGACAGTTGCTCGGCCTTCTTGTCAGCCAGCCTAACTGAAAGACGGGGAGCTCCAGGTTCCAGGAGACTCTGACTCATGGAAATAAAGAAGACAGACAGAGGAGGACACTAGATATCTTCCTCTGACCCCTAATGAGCACAGAGTATGCACTTCCACACACAGACACCCAGACAAAAGGGGATATTTCTGGGTAAGAGTTGACAGGAAAACAGGCTGCCACTGAGTCCTGCTGCAGGAACTGCTTAGCTTGCAGCTACTTGACTTAGGGAGAGTCTCACAGGAGGCTCCGGTCTCTGCTGCCCTAGTCTTCATGTGGACTGAGGTAGCAGGACACAGTCTTGAAGGGAGCAAGGAATGCAAACAAGGAAAGTGTTCTCTCTCTACAGAAACATGCAAATGATGGTAGGTGCACTCTTGCAGAAAGCCAGGAGGTGATGGTTAGGACAGTTTGAGTGGTGTCAGGGAGGGCGGGATGGGATAGGGCAGACAGCCACTATGGATCTGGGACAATGAAGAGAGCTGTTTTCTATTCTATTGGATTCACTTGCAATACAGGTTCAATGTGCAGTAGTGCCAGTGGTTACACACTGTCTCTTTCTTTACAGTTAAGATTACCTAGATCATCTCAGTCATAAAAACTTATAAAATAAACTTAATGCGTGGAAAAATATGAGTCAGATAATCAGTACCACCCTTTGGTCACTAAAGTATTAATAAGTAGATATAGTCTCTTCTTATGTTGATTTACTTAATAAATATATAGTATGCATATTTATTTGCTTTCTGGGGTATAGAAGCCAGGGGTTCTATCTAAACACTACCACTGAACTTCATGTCCAGCCCTAAGATCAGGCTTATTGGAGAAGTCGCATCCCCAGGCACTATCCACTTCAGGTCGAAATTTGATGCAGGTCCACCTGCTGCTGGTACCTGCTACAGGAAATTCAGATTACTGGTATTGGTGCTGTAGAGCTTGCAACATTCCAGCGACCTAGACTTTGTTGCTTCATTTTATTAGCCTGTGAAGTCAATAAGATGGTTGAATATTGGCTCTGTGTTTTATCTTTGATTGGGAATTTAATCTCTAACTCGGCAAGAAAGAGTGTGGTAAGGAAAGGATTTATTCAGGAGTCCCCACCACCACCACCACCACCATACACCCATGAGTTCATCTTGCCAGCATGCCTTGGTTTGCCTGCAGCTCTGGGGGCGGTGCTTGCCTGCACCAGTGACAGCTGCATCTCTGTTTTCCTCCAGGAATTCCATAGTTGTAGCATCAAGCCTTCTCACAAGTCATTTTTTTTCCAGTGAATCTATGTTATATATGGACTTTCTAATTACATTTTGCAGGGCAATCAGTGAAGGCAGATACCTTATTTTGACAGAAATTCTTCTGTAGTTTCTTTAGAAATTCAATCCTGAATGGTGACATTGCAATCAAACAAGCATTGCTGCTGACATCGGCCGCCTTGAGGGGAAAGCTGTTCTTTCCCCCAGTATTTTCCATAGGTGGTATACATGTCATTTCCTAGATTAAAAAATAAATAATTGTTGATGAATTATTCTTAGAAAGATGGCCCACAACTTTCTGCGTATCGGTAAAGATAACATTTCTATGTCTAATGTTCTCAAGGTTGCTGCAGAAATATCCAAATTGTCAAAGTGTACAGCTGGTACCCAGGTCTCACATGGGAGAGAAGAATAGAATGGAAGGTCATGTACCACATTGTTGTAATTGTCCTGCCTTGTGCTAAATACCAGCAAACTGAAGAGACTTTATACAGTATATTCAGTTGGTAGTGAAATTAACTTTCTTAGGCCTGATGACTTAATTGAAACTCTGTTTCATTCAGATGGACTTTAAATAAAGGTTGTTTAGATTTTCTCTTTTTTGAGATTTTTTTTTCTCAAAATCTCTGAGAGATTTTCTCAGAGGGATTTTAAAATCTCAGGATGAATTGAAGAGTTTTTGGTTTGGACATTAAAATATCATTGACTCCTGTCACATGGGGGTTGAAGAAAGGCATAGAGATTTTCTATTAGGCATACTCTTAGGACAAGGAAACATTTTTCTCATCACTTGTATGCTTTCAAGCCATTTTCTTCATTTATATTGAAAATCCAGATGATCTCAGTAAAGTACATAGGTAATATTTAAAGACTGTGTGTTTTTTCATGAGATACTTTTAAATCTTTACCTCATAATAAAAAAGTCTGTGCTGAAGTTTGTGTCAGAGAATTTTCTCCCCAACTAATTGTGAGGTTTATTACTGTTTGTAAATGCTCTGTATTTGGGGGCTGGAGAGATGACTCAGTGGTTCAAGGGGCTTGCTTGCTAAGCTTGGCAGCCTGGGTTCAATTCCCCAGGACCCATGTAAAGCGCAATGTTCCACATCCATCTAAAGTTTGTCTGCTAAAGTAGCAAATGGCCCTTGTGTGCCCATTCTCCCTTCTCATCCTCATTCTCTGTCTCTCTCTCCTTCAAATAACTAAATATATTAAATGGACTGTATTTAATGCAGTTGAATGGGGGAGAAAAATTCCCAGAGGATAGACATTCTTGAGTGGCTTTTTCAAGGTCATTCATTTCCAGTTCGACATTAAACCCATCCTTCAGTATAGGCAATAGTCTGCTTTGTAGATAAAACCATGTTCTAGAAATTTGTTTCCAAGATAACACAAATTGCTGTGTCATATTAAGGTTAATTGCTTATGGAGGTGAGAGAACCATCCAAAAGAAAAAAGAAAAAAGGAAATTCAGTGTTTCCACCTCCAGGGCAGAGAAGGCACATTAGCCACTCTTTAGTCTGGAGACATGGTGGTGGTCATAGAACAGGCCATCTGTGTCATCTAGAATTAGCCACCTCGTGTCCTATCTGAAGAAACTGGACTGGCTTCCAAAGTCAGCTCTTCTAAAGTTTTTCTCAAAAATTAAAGAAGTTAATGTGTTCCCTGATATTTTCAATTCAACTTGTACTTGGGAAATTGTGAAGTCAGATGTCTCTCTCTGACCCCACTTGCTGAGGCCTGAGAACACTGTGGTCTCCTTCCTGCACAGTATCCAAGTCTGTGTCTTACTGAGAACAGCACGGTGGGTGGATGCTTCAGTGACCTTGTTAGTCACACCTGTACTCCTTGAGGTGTTCAATACAGCAATGTGCGCTGGCCAGGATGAGTGAGGAGATGACAGAAGCGCTTGTGACCCTTGAACTATAATCAGTTATTGTGCAGGTCAGTCACATTTCAGGAGAGCTTTCTTCCTGTCTGATTTTTTAACATGTTTCTTTAAAAATGATTCCAACTGTACATCTCTTAAAATAAAATACCTTCAAAATTCTTTTTTGAAAGGGAACTTAATCTAATAACAGTTCTTTCTTAAAGGTTTGATAGACCCTCAGGAGCTTTCAAAGTCTTATTTATTACTATTATTATTATTACTATTACTATTACTATTATTTTGGTACCACCATTCCTACCAAAGAAAATTTTCTGCAAAATTTGACTACCTTCTGTAGTATTATCTCAGTATTCATTGTTCACATTTCAATAATGACTAGATTGAATCTGATAGTAACAATTACTGTCTACTGAATGCACATTTCCATTTGTGTGTGTGTGTGTGTGTGTGTGTGTGTGTGTGTGTGTGTGTGTGTGTTTGAAGCAGAGTCTCACTCTAGCCCAGGTTGATTTGAAATTCTCTCTGTAGTCCAAGCTGGCCTCGAAGTCATGGCAATCCTCCTACCTTAGCTTCCTAAATGCTGGGATTAAAGTCATATGCTGCCACGCCTAGCATGATGGATGGCCTTTTCTGTAAATTTCACACATAGATATTTTCTTTCTTGTTTCTCATTCTTAAAAAGTACAGAAAGAAAAACCTAAAAATTAGAGATTTCGCTCCATGCCATACTGGAAAAGAAAAGGTAAGCTCTGAGCCTGCTTCCCGCCTCTCAGAACTGTCTCTCTAGCCTCTGCTCCTGAGGTCTGCATTCGCCACCACATGATTCTGTGAAAGAAAAGAATTGAGGTGAAGCAGTTTAGAATGCATCACATCCTCTCTAGGATGACCCCTGTTTTAAAGGAAGGAATGCAACAGCTGCCCCATATAAAAACAAAGTAGAAGCCTTCCATGTGAGTTGACAGAACAATTCCATTGAGTTGCTTCTACCTTGTCAAAGTACTTCTATGTTTCCTCTTCTCTGTCCTTTCTGTTATCAGTTGGTTAGGTCTCTGGCATTTGTCTGCTATGTCTATGTACCAGTGTCTTCATCTGTTCTCCTTTTCTGGAAGCTTCCTCTCTGTCCAATCTCCCATGGCCTTCATAGTGCCCAAATCAATAAACAGAGAGGATCATGTCTCCCTCTTTTTGAGAAGGACCTATGTGAACAGTTTGGTTTTGACTTTCTGGGGTTTTTTCAAACCAGGAGAGGAAGAATTCCTAACTTTGCTTGAGGGAAGAGAGATAAGGAGGATCTGAAGTCCCCATGAAGTCAGGGCACACAGTCAGATGGTTCAGAGTGCCAGAGCTTTACTATTCAGTGCAGTCAGCAAAACCTGCAAAAAAATGTGATAATTGTAACTGCAAGAGAAATTAAATTAAGTTTGATCAATAGTAACATGTTAGTAGTTTCTTCTGCACTAAGGATTTTTATTGCTACTCTTCAGTATTGTAATTTATTAAGTGTACTTATATAATCTTTTAAAAAACTTATTTATTGTTAATAATTAGCAACACTGTATGAACAAGTCTTGTGATGGTACCCCCACTTCCCTCCCCCCTGCTTCCCACCCACTGAGGGCCCTCCTCAATGGGTTTGCTGGAAATGTCCATGGGGTGGCGGGGTTATGAATTGTACAAGCAGTAGCCAGATCTTTTTGTAAGGCTGAAATGGACATGCTTAAGTATTTCTTCCTACTTAGATAATGCATTATTTTTATTGTGTTGTCCAAGAGGAGGATATCTACACATCAGGAAAAGTCATGCTTCATCAGAAGAAATGGCTAAGGAGAAGAGGTAGGAGTGATATTTTAATTGTGCTACTAACATATGCTTAGGCCTGCTCTTTCTGCTGGCCTACTGAGGTATGGCTTTGATGCTAGGAGTGAAGAAACCTTTTCTGTAAAGGTCACACAGCATGTACTTGGCCATGTATTATTTTTTAACTCTTTTATTGACAACTTTCATAAATGCAAACAGTATGCCATGATCATAATATTCTCCCAACACCCTCCTGTTTCCACCTCCTAAGTCCCCCCTCCATTGAATCCCTTCTGTGCAAATTGTCTCCTCTGTTTTGATGTCATTGTGTTTTTTCCTTCCTATTATGCAGGTGTTTCTTTTTGTTGTTGTTGTTTTTTCTATCTCTTTTTTTATATTATGCAGGTCTTTTCAGCCTACTGTGAGGTCATGAATGTCAAGGGCACAGTATTCTTAGCACTCCTCCTCTTACTTTGGTTCTTACAATCTTTCCACTGTCTCTTCAGCAATGGTCCCTGAGCCTTAGAGGGTGTGATAGAGATGTATCATTTAGTGCTGAATCTTCCACTGTCATTTCTCAGCACTTTGCTGAGTTTCAGGTCACACCAGTGGTCACCACCATCTGAAATGAGAAGCTTCTCTTAACAAAAGTGAGAATAGTAATCTATGGGCATGAGCATAAGTATTTATAGTACAGTTTGATGTGTAAAATATATCCATTTAGCCAGACAGCAGAAGTAGTTTCCCCTATGGCTTATGACCTCCCAGCAATAGGCTTTTGATTAGATTTTCAGTAGTAGGCAGGAATTCCCTCTCATGGAGTGGGTCTCAATTCCAATCAGAATACCATGTGTTCTCTGTATAGCTATTCCTCTCTGCTGATGCAGCACAAAAGTAGGCATAGAAACTATAAAAAGAAAAGTGTGTTTTGTCCAATAAAATGGAATGCTTATTTTGTACCTGTCAATGTCTTATTTATAAAAACAAGTACCTAGGCAGATTTAGCTTATTGGATATAGTTTACTGACATTAAATGTGTCCACTCCAGTTTCCTCATATTTCTCTTAAGTCTAATTTGGGGATAATTTTGTATTGAAGTCTCTTTTGTCTGCTACTGACTTCAAAGTTTCTTCTGGTACTTTGTTCTTGTGCAGATAATGCAGTTGTGTGGTTCTGTGTATGAGAGTGTCTGTATATACTGGATTACTTCTCCACATGATGACCATCCTCATATCTGGTTCTTTGGCAGAGCAACACTGATGGTCTTACAGGGTTCCCCTTCAGATGTCTTCCACAAAAAAAAATTTAGAGTTTGGGTCTGTGTGACTTCTTGCATCACTGTGACAGAACATCTTACAAGCAGCAAAGGGGAGGAAGGGTTTGTTTCTGGTCAGGATTTCAGTCTCTCGTAGTAGAAAGGCATGGAGTGTTGTTGGCAGCCAGGGGCATTGTTCTGGAGTTCCTCTCAACTTGGGAACAGAGAGCAGAACCAGGAGCAAGTCCAGACACGGCAATAGGCTGGAACCCTCAAAGGCTTCTCTCTCTCCTCCCCATGATTGACCTGTGCCCACCATGGCCCCAAAAGCTCTCTAAACAGTGCTATCTCCTGGATAACAGGTATTCAAACACATGAATCTGTGGGGAACATTTCAGACTCTTACTGGATGTGGCTTCCTGTGTCCATGCCTGAGCTACTGTGACCAGGGTCACTGCCTGTGTCATTTCCATTCCCGCTGCCCACTAGTGGACACTGGGAATAGAAGAGAGACATCTCCAAATAAATGATGACAAGTCAAAAACGCACAGGACAGTTTAAAAAATAGACTTGTAAATCACATTTAGAAATGTTTGCCTGTAGTTTAGAATAGGGCAAGTTGGTGTCCATAACCCTGTCCACTCAGTGGAGTCATAAGCTACTCGGGGAGGCTGCTGGAGTGATTAGCATTGACCAGATCCCTGTGGTGAATGACTCGCTGTGAAACAGGATTTCAAGGGCTAGGGAGCTCTGTACTACAAAACTAGCAGTAACTTTTCAGAAAGGTCAATATTTCAACATCAGAACCACCATTACTATTAAAGAAAAAGAATGGTAGTAAAACCAAAAAGTAAAAGCAAAGAGGAAAGGAAAAAAGCTGGATGTGGGGGCACATGCCTTTAATCCTAGCACTTGGGAGGCAGAGATAGGAGGATCACTGTGAGTTTGAGGCCACCCTGAGACTACATAGTAATTTCAGGTCAGCCTGGGCTAGAGGGAGACCCTACCTCAAAAAAATAAATAAATAACCTACCTCAAAAGATGGTAGTAGGGGTATTGGGGAATTGGGGATAACAACTCATTGTTTGCCCACTGAATAATGTAACAAATTATGGACAATAAGTATATATTTAAGATAAAAAAGATGGTAGTGTACCTAATAATAAGAAGGAAGCTTTTGTCTTGTCATTCTTGAGCATGAAACTGTATTTGGATACCAAGCTTTACACATCTCTACAACTCCTAGTACTGACTCAGTTCTAAAAACAGACTCTTGGCATGTGTGTTTAACTTTAAATAAAAGACCATTTATAGATTATTTTTACTCCTTAAAGAGTTTTATTTGGTGATATACTTAAAATATTTAGGTATTATCAGCTCTTCTGTAAATGTAAGTTTTTACACCTGATCTTAGCCAAAAAGCCGAGAAGCGATGTAAATGTAAGTTTTTAATGATAAGGAAGTATAAGATTTTCACAGTAATAATATTAAAGCATCACTGAAAGAAATTTAAGACTTAAATGAATTGAGAGAAACGCTCTTGTTTGACTGGAGGCTTAAATATCATAAAGTTAGCAGTACTTCCTAAATGATCTATAGAGTCTATAAAATCTTTAGATAAATTAAAGATTCTTTTTTCAAAAGGTAACAAAAAACTTTAATTTTATGTTGACATTGATAGAAATTAGAATAGCTAATGGAATCTTGGTAAAAAAAGAAAAAGTTGGAAAATTCTCACGTATTACTTGAAAAGCTATTACAAAACTATAGAAATCAAAATAGTGTGAGAGTTTATAGATTCATAAGACAAACACAAGAGTCTAAGAATAAGCTTGTAAACCCATGGAGGCATGATTAGAACAGTCTCTTCAAGAAACTGTGTAGGGATCCAGGCAATACATTAACTCCCTCATGCCACACTCAGAAATTAACTAAAGAAGAGACATGTATGTAAGTGTTAACACTGTGACAGTCAAGAAAACAGAAGTAATGTCTGTGGCATTATATTTGGTGATGATTTATTGAATGTGATACCAAAAGCACAGACCATGAAACAAAACTCAGATATGTAGAGACTGATAAGAAGTTAGTGCTGTAGGATGTATAAAGATATTTGCCAATATTATCTCTTAAGGGTCTAGTTTAGAAGGAACTCTATAAGTGATGTTTATAACTACATAATACATAGACAAAAGACTCAGAATAAAAAATGGAAAGAACTTAAGTGGGTATTTTCTACTGAAAGTACATAAATGGTCAATAAGTTTATGAAAATATGCCCAATAATGTTACACATTAAGAAAATGTGAACCAAAATTATGTTTGGATTATGCCTCATAGTGCTCAGATTGGTAGAATTTAACAAATGGAAAATTAAAAGAAAAAAATGTAGGGCTTGGGATGTGGCTGCATTGGTAGAGTGCTTGCCTAGCAGGCAGGAAACCATGGGTTGAATTTCAAGACCTCATAAATTATCAATCAGACTTGCTGTCACACACACACACACACACACACACACACACACACACACACACACGTCTCATCCCAGCGACACAGGAATTTTGGTCCTTGTACACCAACACACTGATAACTTGGGCTGTTCGTGGATCCTTGTCTTCTTAATTTTAAGAATGAATTCCACATATCAGAGAATAAGGTTCAGAAAGATTTTATTATAGCTTAAAGCTTTAGAAGGGAGAAGGTTGGGAAGGAAGCTTAAGCCCAGATGTAAGAGAAGGAAGCAAGGTGGAGCTCTTGACTAGGGAAGCAAGAGAGGTTTTGAGAAACCCACCTCAAAACTCAGGTTGTGGATTTTGATGAGTGGCACAGATTATTATTTACCAAGGACCAGATTTACAGGTTAATAAGTGACAAAGATCAGATTTCACAGTTAGGTAGGGATCAGAGTTTCTGTCAACAAGGAAGGGTGCAAGCTTAATCTAGAAGTCTTTCCTGGAGGGTATAACTATCCTGGAGGAAAAAAAGAAATAAAGGGGAAAAATGCATTTCCTGTTTTTAGTCAAGGAAAAAAATCACTTTGGGGTTCTGTTACCCCGACTGCCAAGCCAATTTCTGTCTCCTCTCACCAGTACTCAGGATGTTGGATTTGAGGAGATCTGAAATTCAAGAGTTTTCTTATGTAGCAAGTTTGAGGCCAACCTGGGATACACATTGAGACACTTTCTGGGTGGTGTTGGGGAACCAGAAAGAAGAAGGAAAAACTGTTACTGGTGATTGAGAGAAGTTGGCACCTACTGTAGGATTGAGGAGAAGACAAACTGGGGGATGAGGGACCACGGAGAACACATCTTGACAGTTCTTTGAAGGCGAATGGCAATTTAACACATCCACGGTCCACTTCTAGATTCAAACCAGAAGAATTGGAACTGTCCACACAAAACTTGCACATGCTTATTTGGAGCAGTATTACTCATAGTCAAAGTGAAAATCTCCCAAATGCCCATCATCTAAGGGGATGGGTAAATAGAACTGTGTGGTATATTTATACAATGACCAGCCAACAGAAAAATGAAAATACTGATATGTACTACCTTTTGGATAACCCTGGGAGAGGATTGTGCTGAATCACATTAGCTCTAGTGGCACTCTCTCTGGTGAGTGGGGATAAGTAACTCCTACATTCAAGCCAGTCACATTTCGGTTTGTGATTTTTCCAGTGATACAGACATTGAAACAACTGTATTATTGAAGCTCATGAATGAAAACTAGCAATGCTATTCCATGTGTAAAATTCTAGCTCCCTCTGGTGTGGTCCCCTTTCATCCAGTATTATGATTACCATGTGACATTTTTTTTTAATTACACATATTTATTCTGATTAATTACTTGGGAAAAAGGATAATGGAACGGAAAGGTTGCCCCGCCACCACATGGTCTGTGAGGTTCATAAAACATACACAAAGTGTATAAATAACCCAAAAAGTGAAGAAAAGAAATAACACACACGTTAAAGAAAATTTCCCTTCTCCCCTCCTCAAAGAAATCTGAGAGGGGGAAGAGATAGCAACTCACCGGCGGCCCCAAACACTTCCCCGCCAGCATTCTGGACAGAAGGAAAAAGCCAAAAGCCTCTCCCAAGTTCAATTTGCACTTTTAAAGATTTCCTTGCTGGGGGGAGTGGCCAGCTGTGGCCTGGGAGTGTAGTGTGACCTGAGAGGTCACCTGTCTGTGGCCACCTCCTATCTACCTGTGGGGGCATCTTCCTCTTAACTCCTCTCACTAGTATTATAGTTGCTTTGACCAAATCTCATTTGCCTTGCTCCTCACCATGTGACATTTTTTAATTTAAATTTTAATTAAGAAAAAGAAACATTGGTGGTACTTGGGCTTTAACCCAGAGCCTCTCATATATGCTAGGCAAGGGCTGTACTAATGTACTGAGCACACCTCTACCTCCAAAATGTAACTTTTTCCCATAATGAGCTTTCTTGATAAAGCAACTCTAGAGAAAACCAAGTAGGGCATATGTTTACAATCGGTGTGTATTGCAGTTCAGCTTTCTATTTAGAAATTGTCTTTATCTGTTCTGTTTACTTTCGTGGTTCTAAGTTATCTGTATGTTAATTTATTCACCTATTTGGTTTTTGATGATGCAGGGTGTGTTATGAAGGAAGATGCCAGCTGAAGCAACTGGGTGGAAATTGAGCATTCAGCTATAAGACTGCAGTGTTGCCAGGTGTCTGCTACAGGAAATTGTTCTTAGCTGGTGTTTGAATGATTCTAAGCGGCAGCCTATCTAAACACCATCTATAAACTCTGCACGTGTGAAAAATTCTTCATTTTGAACAAGGACCTTCCTTCATTTTTATTTGGTCCTCAGGACTAAAAATATAACCTGGCAGTTCATAGTTGACTTAGCTGCTGTGATAGTTTGAATGCATGACCTCATAGACTCAGGTGTTTTATTAAAGTGGAGCTTGCAACTTGAGCCTGTAGCAGGCAGATCCCTGTTACAGGGGACGTGTCACTGGGGGCAGATCTGAGTCCAACCCTGAGGTGTGTGGAGAGCAGTTTAGAGCTCTGGCTCTTCATGCTGTTGGTGTTTGCAGGTGTGGGCTCTCTCTCTCTCTCTCTCTCTCTCTCTCTCTCTCTCTCTCTCTCTCTCTCTCTCTCTCTTTCTCTCTCGTGTAATGAGTGTTGAAGTGAAACTGCTTCTTCTGCCATGGGGGAACTTCCCCTGGTCTTCATAAGCCTGAAATAAACCCTTTCCTCCCATAAGCTCTTTCTGGTGGTGTGTTCATCATCAACCAGAAGCTGACTGTACTTTCCACATTCCAGAGAAGGCAGCAAAGATTCTTGAAAGAATAAAATTCTGTGAGTTCCAGCAAAGAGGAATCCAGCAAAATCCACTGATAATTTAAGTTCCCCATAAGCCCTCAGCCAGGAGTCACCTTGCCTCCTAGTGGACACGAAAGCTCCTTGTAGGCTCTCAAAGCTCCTTCTCAGTCAGGACCAACTTTGCCCCCTACTGGACATGTAGTCATGCCTGGAGAAAGTTTTGATTGTCACAGCTCAGTAAATAAATGTGCTGTTGGAGACATGTGTTTATTTTTACAGATGTGTAGGACAGTATCCACAAAAGAGAGTTTTCTTTGCTAGAATGTCCACATTGGCACTGTTGATAACCCTGCTGCATAACTACAAACTGAGTATCCCAAGTTCAAAACCCTCAGTTCTTCAATGTTCCCAAATGTCAACTCATTTTGAGTGATACAGTGTCAGTAGTGGAAAATTCCACATCTGAGGTCACAGGATGTTCTATAATCAGAATATATATATATATATATATATATATATATATATATATATATATATATGCTAAGAAGAATATAAACTGGGATTGTAGTGTGTACCTATAATCTCATCCCTTAGGAGGCAGAGGCAGGAGCATCACTGTGAGTTCCAGGCCAGACTGAGCTACATAGCAAGTTCCAGGCCAGCCTGGGTTATGGTGAGCAAAACTTTGTCTTTCAAAAATACAACCACACACACACACATACACACACACACATAGTTGCATTCATGCTGTGACATATAAATAAATGTCATCATTTAGACCAGAGTCTTTGTGTCAAGGGGTTATACACCTGCTGGCATTCAAAAAAAAAATCAGAAAGTACCACTGGTCCAAAACATTACAGCTCAGCCAGATTTTGTGCATCTAACTCTTGGTAGTGGTCTAGAGAGTTAGTCAAGTGCTTGTTGGGCCAGCTGATGTACCCTAGATCTTAAGTTGTTTTATCCTGTGCCACATGCAGGCACAAACTGGTGAGCATGAAATGTAATTTAGTACCTGTACTCTGTGGAGGGGCAGCACAGGAAAGTTCTCCTGAGGCATCCCATGCCTCATCTTTACCCAAGAAGGATTCAATGTTTCCTAAAGGATGTTGCATTCACAGTTGGTTGATGACTTTGCAGGTTGCTTTTTTACTAATGCAGCCCATTGGACTGGTGATTTATCGCATTCAAAACCAGTTTATGCCATGGTGTTGGTTGCTTTTAATTATCCAGTATAATCAGCTATTTTAGAAATCTGAAGAAAGAAAAATATAAAAAGGAACAGAGATTTTAATGGAACCCTAACTTGAATGCTTTGAAAAAGATTCAATGAAGATGTCACTTTTAAAATACCCTTGAGTTGATTGCGGAGAGCATTTTAAAAGGTTTTTGAGAAAATCATTAAGATTAAATTGGTACTGTGCTAAATGTGCATAGCTCTAGTGAGTTTGTACTGTTGGTGAGCAAGGTGGGCAGCACTTTACTTCAGTGATTGTAAGAAGACACTGCTTTAGATTGTGGATCTAACTTCAGAAAGGCCTGCTCCTCCATCACAGACTGAAGAGGGAATGGCTTTGGTATGTGGCAGTTCTTTAACTTAGAAAGGTAACTTTTCCTGACTTTCCCTTAATGATTAGTAGGATTTATACAACATTCATCTTCTGCTTAAAAAAAAAAAACAAAACTATAAGCAGATATTCTACTATTCTCATTTCCAGAGCCAAACCACTCTCTGTCATGTCTGTGAATGAGATTCCTTCCTTCCATCTTATATTTTAAGATGTTCCTTTAGGTTTAGATTCCATAAGTGCTAGCATGACATTTGTCTCTTGCCCAGTGGACAAAGATGCCTTAAACAGCTCTTTGCTTTAAGTCACATCTTGGTACTTTACATAATGCCCCACTTTTCTATCAGTTGTCACAATTTTGCAGCATTAGCCAACAATTTATTATTAAAACAACTTTCTTGGGTAGTGAACAGGTTTAGTATTTATATTTTATTTTATTTATTTGCAAGGAAAGAGAGAGAGAGAGGGAGAGAGAGAAGAAAGACAGAGAATGGGTGTGCTAGGGCTTCCAGCAGCTGTAAATGAACTCCAAATGCATGTGCCACTTTGTACAACTGGCTTTCTGTGTGTACTGGGGAATAGTACCTGAGTCTTTAGGTTTTACAGGTAAGCACCTTAACCGCTGGACCATCTCTCCAGCCCAGATTTAGTATTTATGATGAAATACTTCTTTAATTCTTCTACCCACTCAGCCAGATCCTGGCCCTGGACATTATTTCTTCAATGCATGAATAGCTCATAGATGAGGTGCTCTGCCTGTCGTTTTTTTCTCTTTTGATTCTTATAGAAGTTTCTGGCATTATGGAAGCTAGCTAACAAAGAGGAAGCTCCTATCTTCTAGTCTAGTTCCAGCTTGATTTTTCTAGGTCCTACAACCAAAGCATGTGACGTCTTCAAAATGGAATCTTACTACCTTGTTTTCATGGGCAAAAATAATAGTAGCAATAGTATGAATTGTTTCGGGTTTATGGGGCCTCACTGAAACAACAACCCTAGCACTAGGATTTTTATTTATTAACCCGTACCTTCTGGGAGCAGCATTAGCCACCAATATCCATGCAGGGTTCCACCAATCAAGCTTTTGGGGTTTTGTTTTGTTTACATTATATTTTAAAATTAGCTTAGAAAGTAGTGAGAGACTTCATCTGGCTTTTTCCTACATCCTGAGATTTGGTTGACCTTCCCCTAGCACCTCATCCCCACTTCCATTCTAGCTTACATTTTTCTTCTCCTCTACTTTCATATTACATATCCTTCACCCCTTTAATGTCTCCACTCCCTCCTCCACCCCGTTTCTAGGTTCCTGGACTCTAAATACACTCCTATTTACACACATATATTAGTTACATTTTATGTTATGACCTAAGAAGAATAAATTAAGGAAGGAAGGCTTTATTTTAGCCTACAGTTTGAAGTTACAATCCATCATGGTAGGGAACATGTGGCAGGAACAGGAAATCACCAAGCTGGTCACGTTGTGTCCACAGCCAGGAAGCAGAAGGTAATGAGTATTCATAACTCAGCTGACTGTGTTTTTATACATTCCAGAACCCCCAGTTCATGGTATAGTACCACACATATTTAGGGTGGATCTTCCCACCTCAGTTAACCTAATCTAGAAAATTCCTCATAGACATACATAGAGGTTTTATTATTTTACCCCCACATGTTCTAAAGCTCATCAAATTGGCAACTTGATGTAACACTTTTTTTTGGGGGGGGCGCTAAATGATATAAATTTATTCTTTTTTATATTTTAATGTTTTTATTGGCTTAAATTATATATATTAACACAACAAACTGCTCACTATCATAGGTTCTTAGATAAAGCCATTGAATCCATGATGACATTCCCTCATATGCAATAGTTATTCTCCCCTCCATGACTCTTACATTCTTTCTGCCCCCTCTTCCACAAATTTCCCTGAGTCATATTGGTTGAGCTTATATTTTGCATAGTTACTAGGTTTTTAAGAGTCTGTAAATTTGTGGTTTGGACAATTTTGGGTATTTTTGGTGCCTCTATTGTCCTTCCCCAGGTTATCTGCCTTGCTGTGGGAATAGCTCTTTTGCTTGTCATCCCACTTCCTTAGAGGTTGTGTTAGAGCTCTAAATGGTGAGTTTGAGGTGAATGGTCTCCGGCTTGGATCCATTTTGAATTATTTTGCCAGCACTGTTTGCTGGATAGGATGTCTTTATTCCAGTATATATTTCTAATATCTTTGCCAAATATTAGCAGACCATATCTGTGTAGAT
Organism: Zapus hudsonius; assembly: GCA_004024765.1. Taxonomy (NCBI): domain Eukaryota; kingdom Metazoa; phylum Chordata; class Mammalia; order Rodentia; family Dipodidae; genus Zapus; species Zapus hudsonius. The sequence continues at coordinate 39,222 of PVHP010001235.1, read as the reverse complement.
TTACTTGTAGGTCTTCTGACTAGATGTCTGTTTTTTGTTGTTGTTTGTTTATTTGTTTTTGGCAGTATCATACTATGTTTATCACTATGGCTGTATGACCAAACATTGTGATTACAAATGCAGTTCTCTCTCAGTTTTGAATTAGTTGGCTATTGGTTATCTTTATGTTTCTATATGAAGTTTTGGATGTTTTCTAGTTCTGTGAAGAATGTTATTGGAAACTTTTTTGGTGTGTGTGTGTAATATGTGCCGCACATGTGTGTGTGTGTGATGTATGTGCGTTTATACGCAGATGCCTGTGCCTCAAGCACATGTGCAGAAGCCAGAGACTGTCCAGTGTCCTCTTCTTCACTCCTCCACTGAGACAAGCTCTCTCACTGAACCTGAAGCTTCCCAGTGTTCAGCTACACTAGCTGACCAACAAGCCCGAGAGATCATCCTGTTTCTGAGCCCCTTAGCACTGAGGTTCCTGGCATCCATGAGCATTCCAGGCAGGCTTTTTAAGGGAGTTCTGGGGATCAAACTCATGTCTTCATGTTTGCATAGCGACCACTCTTAAAGTATTGAGCGGTTTCTCCATCCCAACCCACTGTCATTAGAATTGTGATAAGATTGCATTGAACCTAGACTATTTTGTGTACTATAACCATTTATACAATATTAATTCTGCCAATCTAGGAACACTGAAGGTCTTTGCATCATCTAATAGCTTTTAAATTTCTTTTTTGTGTGTATGTGTGTGTGTCTTAATATTTTCATTGTAGAAATAATTTCCTTGCTGATTGGGTTTATTCCTAGGTATGCCCTCCCTCTTTTCCTTCCTTCCCTCCTTCCTTTTCTTCCTTTCTTGGTATGAGTGTTCTATGTCGAAAACATAGATGAACATGCTGCTGGTTTTCCACAGAGTCAGCATTGACTGAGTAACAATAATTTACAAGGTATGATGGTTTCAGTGTTAGCAATTGCCAGATACTCCCTCTTTCCTTCATAGCCCTGGCCAAAGCAAACACAAGGTTGTTTATTCCAATCTTAATTACTGTTAACTCTCAAATCATACATTATACATCACATAGTAGATATATATCTAAATATGTACATCTCTTTAGGTTACAGAATGACTGATTACAAAGAGTAAAAAAGAGAATTTCAAAGAAGCCCGAAGAGTCAGCTGGGAAACCAACAGAAATGTAGATGAATCTTCCTTGATAGGTGACCTGTTGCAGGAGAGGCTGGAGGAGCTTCTGCTGGCCAGTCAGGCTACAGGGTCAGAGCCAGGGAAAGGGGGTCAGGCAGGACAGGGTCCAGGCAAAGAGGTAAACAGTGAATAGACAGACAGCAATTGAGTAACCAGTGACAAATGAGCAGGCTGCATCCTCGGTGGGGAGGGAGCAAGCTGAGGCCTCTGGACAGTTTGAAGTTCCTTGATGCACATGCCTGGTGGTCAGAGGATGTAATACTTGATCCAGCTGCCTCCCATAAACTTAATGTGTTCTGAATGCTTGCCCCTGCTGATGGCAATTTTGGAATTAGAATCATTTTGGAGGTGATAGGGGTGGTTTTATGGGGGTTATAGCCAGCTTTTCTCCTTACCAGTTTTTGGCACACCTTCCTGCTTCTGTTTGCAGTGCTGTGGCGGAGGTGATGTCCATCCTCTGCTTACGCCATTGTTTTCCCTGCCATCACAAAGTTTCCAATCAAGTCTGTAAGCCAAAATAAGCCCATTCCTCCACAAGCTGCTTTTTTTCGGGGGTTGAGGCGGGGGTTCTTTCTGTACTGCAACAGTTTTGGTACCAGAGAGCAGTATTGGGTATTGCTGATAGAACCCTGATTCTGTAGTTTTGGCTTTTTGGAGCTGATTTATAGGGGGAGTATGGAAGGATTTGAAACCTTGGCCTAAGAGACACCTTGCAGTGCTGTAAGTACAGCTTGATGGATCCTGATCAGAGTTGGAAAGATCTAAATGCAGTAAGAACTGTGAACTGTGAGTTCTTGTTTATGAGGACGAGAAATAACTTTGTAGGGACTAGGCTAAAAGCAGTTTATGTGAAAAGCTTGTTGCATTCTGCCTACCTGTGTCCTGAGAATTAGTGCAGGGTTGCTTTGTGCAAAAATTGATTGGTGTGAGCAGATAGAGATGGCACAGATAGAAATGAACCTTTGGGCAAAAAATGCTGTCCATTCAGGTGCAATTGCTTGAGAGATTACAACCATTGAGATTTGACAAAGTGATCTGCATTGGGACATCAGGGAGAATGCAGACTCTTTTAAAGTAGGGGGCTGAATGTTGAAGTTTTCCTGCTCTACAAAACTGTCTTTGTTCCTCCCTGGATTAAAAACTTGGTAGCCCACCTGGTACTATGGAGTGTAACAAATGCAGAAAGGGCCATTAGATTTTCGATGCAGTTTTTTTTTTTTTTTTGTTTTGTTTTGTTTGGAAGTGGCCATGGGCAGTGTGAAGCAGGTGTGTTGAATTGCCAGCATGGAAACCTAATGGAGCCATGAGGATGAACCATGGGTTGTAATGGAGACCCAGTGAAATGCCAGTACTATGGGATGGCTGCCAAGGAGAGCTGCCAGCACCAGATGAAGTTTTCCCTGACTGTGAATAGCCAAGCTGGAAGGACGGTCTTGGAACTCCAGAGAGAATTTTCAGATTTGGAGATAGAGCTTGATGTTTGCCCTGGTTGTTTTATTTTATTTTATTTTTATTTTAAAATATTTTCTTTATTCAATTTCAAGCAGAGAGAGAGAAAGAGAGAGAGCACCAGGGCCACTACCTTGTGGGTCTGGCTTATGTGGGTCCTGGGGAATTGAACCTGGGGCCTTAGGCACTGGAGGCAAGTGCCTTAACCGCTGAGCCATATCTCCAGCCCTGCCCTGGTTGTTTTAAATCTTGTGTTGGTTCAATCTGTCTTTGCTATTCCCAATGCCATCTTTTGCCGTATGAATGCTCTGTGTCACTATGGGGTATTGGATTATGGAATGTTTGAATATCATTGGGGTGAATGAAAAATGTGGGGATTTTTAAAGTTTAGCTGAATGCATTGTATTTTACATTACATATGGTTATCATTTTATGGGTACAAGGGGCATATTGTAGTGTTTTGATTCAGGTATTCCCCATAAAGTTAATTTGTTTTGAATCTTGATCCCCAGCTGATGGAAGTTTTGTAATTAGAGCCTTGCTGGAAGTGTTTTGTTGGAAGTGGGCTTTTGGGGGTTACAGCCATCTTCCTCCTTGCCAGTGTTTGGCATACTTTCCTGCCGTTGTTTGCAGTACTATGGCGGAGGTGATGTCTACCCTCTGCTCATGCCATCATTGCCCTGCCATCATGGAGCTTCCCCTCAAGTCTATAAGCCAAAACAAACCCATTCCTCCACAAGCTACTTTTGTTCAGGTTGTCTCTGTGCAGCAATGAGAGAAGTTAACTTCAACAAAGCATCAGTGGGGCCATCACATTGCAGTACTAGGTTTGTATTTCTTTATGGGGCCAGGTGAGGGAGTCAGACTCATTCCTCAGTCTGGTATGTCCAGTAAATTCTTGGGCCTGGTTTCCTGATAGGATTTCAATAGGCACATGTGGTCCTGGAGTTCACTCAATAAATTTACAAGTGGGCACACTTTCTACTCCTAGGAATAAGTTATTCATCTCTGTGGGCTACATGGGTAGTTCCAGATAGATGGTGCCATTCCCATGTCCACCCAGGCACCAAGTGATCTTCCACCCTCCAGATGGAGTCAAAAGCAGCTTATAAAATAGGCTTGTTTTTACGGTTTGGCTTCTGCTGCTAGGGTGTCCTTGCTCCTGCCTTTCTGCTGTCTTTGCTGCTCCTTTCATCATTTCACCAGTGCAGCCCATAGTAGCCAAGAGGAAAACACTGGGGAGAGGCTTTTACCAGGCCTCATTGTTGCAACCCCAGGGGAGGCCAACCTGGAAGGAGTTTCCCAGACAACTACTAAGTGAATTTGAGCAACTATCTACATAGCAGAAGAACAGAATACCTCATGTGTCAATGAAGTTTCATCTTTGTACAATGTGCTTACAAATGGAGGCTTGTGTTTGCACCAGTCACAGCAGTCTGAACTCCCCCTTTGCCTAAGTGGAAATGTTAAAAGTTTATGAGAGGAAAATGATTAGTACAAGCCTTTTGAGCAAGTCCCATCTGAAGCTGTTCCTGTGGGAGCTGGTGTCCCTGTGTGGTTTTATCAGGATGTCTACAGAGTGTTCTGTATTGCCCAGCTAGTCTGGCTGGCTATTTGACTTGGGCTTAAAGCAGCCGGAGAAAGTCCAACAGCTACCATCTACCATGTTTGTGTTTATTTACAGGAAAACGAATATCAGATGGGGGATTGCAAGTGAGAATTTAGAGCACCATTATTGGCCTTCATACAGGGTCCAAATGAAACCTATGAGAAAGTGACGAGACAAACAGGAGCTAGTCTGACAACCCTTGAAAGGTCAATGGAGACAAACACCAATAATACCTAACACAACCCAGGGCAAAGATCCAGAGATACTTAAGATCTCAACAACAAAGCAGACTGAAAACTCGCCAACTATGACTCAGGTAACTGAGATGAAGAGGGGGTGGAAAGAATGTAAGAGCCATGGTGGGGAGAATGTCCAGAGACATTGCCCCCTCAGCAACAATACACAAGAGGGAAGGGGGAAAAAAAAGAATGAAAAACTGGCTACCTCTGCTGCAGTTCATAACCACGTAACCTATGGACAGATTCAGAATGTGCACCAAGGAAGGACCCCCAGTGGGTAGGAAACAGAGAGGAGGGAAATGGGGACACCTTCACAAGATTTGCTCTTACAATGTATATACTTACTTATAATAAAGGCATTAATTTTTAAAAAGCTGGTCATGAATCTCAAGATTTTTGTTTGTTTGTTTTTCAAGGTAGGGTCTTGCTCTAGCCCAGGCTGACCTGGAATTCACTATATAGTCTCAGGGTGGCCTTGAACTCACAGTGATCAGCCTACCTCTCCCTCCTGAGTGCTGGGATTAAAGGTGTGTGCCACCCCCAGTGATTTTAAAGATTTTTATCAATCTTTAATACCTGGCCAGGACCTAGAGAGAGGTGCTCCCCTTCATCTGTCTCATAATGAATGATTCAGTTCTTCTCCTTAATTTCAGTTGTTGGCACATGTTTATAGCCTAGTGAAAATGTATGGTAGGTCTGTAAGATCAGCTAGTTAATAAAGATATTTAGTTGCTAGGTTAATTTTACTTTGTAGTAATTCTAGGAGTTGCTTTCCTTCATGGAACTTCTTTTTTGTCTACCTATTTTAACATCATGAAATCAATCCTTAACATGATTGCTACTTATTTATTTATTTTTATTATCTATAATTAGATACATTGAATGAGCAAATAATGAGTTGATATCCCCATTTCACCAATTTCCCTTCTCACTGTCCCCAATCTGTTGGGTATCCTCCTCTGTGGGCAGTCTGGATCAGTCCATGTGATAGGAGGTTATGGATAGCCTAGGAATCAACCTGGTTCCACCCCCTTTGTATGTTGTTACTGAGGGGGGCCATGTCTCTGGATATTCTCCCCCACAATGTCTCTTACAATCTTTCTGCCCCCTCTTCTGCTCAGTTCCCTGAGTCATGGTGGGTGAGTATTAAGGCTGCTTCATTGTTGAGGTCTTAGGGGGTCTCTGTACTTCTGCTTTAGGTTGGGTTGAAAATCATTGGTGTCTGTCTGTCTGGCTTATCCTGTGTTGACTGTGGCTGTGGTTATGGGTCTCTTGTCTATCCCACCACTCTCTGCTGGGTTCTATATGGATCCTTCATGGAAGATCTGGTGTGGCTCATCTCTTGCCTGGATGTCAGCTATCGGACTGTGGTTTGTTGGTAGGATTGGAAGATCCATAGCTCTCTCTCAGCATTCTGAAAAATACAAACAGAATCTCCATCTGAGAGTGAGATCAGTATAGGTTAACTGAGATACATATTTCTGAATTAGCTAGATTCTATTGTTAGTAGCCTCTTTGTAAATCACTCGTAAAGTGCATTTCTCTTTGGGGGCCCAAGATTCTAGTTCCCAGTGCATTTTGCCCTGAGTCCCCAGTTCCATTTTAAGGGCTCCCTGTCACTGAGTGGATTACTTGGCCAAATTACAAGCTGTTGATAGCCTCCGCCAGGTTTTGGCTCCTCCATTGCACAAGTGCTTATTTCATGGCTCACTGTTCTCTCCCAGTAGGAAGTGTGTTCAGCCTACTCATGGTGGCAGACTGCGTTTCATGTCAGTGGTCTCTGTTTACTCCAGCTGTTGTTGACCAGCTTCCCCTGGCAGCTTATGCAGTGCCTTCCAGCACCACACTAACTACCGTCTTAGGGCTGGTTACCATTCTGGACCTCGCAGGGTCCCTCATTGCTGGTAGATGGCTTTCTGTGATTTCTTCAGCAACAGGATCTTGCCTCAGGCCTGGGGTGGGTATTCAAGAGCTTTGACAGAATCATGTCTTGTTTTGGGGACCTCATAGATCACTTTGGTCAATAGCACAGTGAGGAAAGAAGCGATTGCTGCTTTTATGCTTTCCTTGTGATGATTGGTATTGCTCAAATGTTACAGTTATTGAAGAGGTAGGATTAGTGTTGTTTCAGACTAAATTTACTTTGATTATGTACAGAATTTAGTCAGTCTAGTTTTATTTATAGACTCAGTGGTGCTGAGTAACGTGAATTTGGCAAGATTGTAGTCTGAGTGCCTTGAATGCCATCACATTTCATGAATAAGAGATGCTGATGCAGAAGTCAGAAACTGCCCGTCCTCTCATTTAGCTCCCTCAGATGCTGGTCTGTGACTTTGGCAATTCATTTAACTCTGATGCTTCATTCCCTCCTCTTCCTGTCTTCTCACAATCATTGACACCATGAAATGAGAAAATATTCAGGAATGGTAAAAATTATGGAATTGTATTAAGTCAGGTTTGTTTGTTTGTTTATTTATTTATTTATTTAGTTAGTTAGTTAGTTAGTTATTATTTGCTTTTCAAAATAGGGTCTTGCTATAGCCCAGGCTGACCTGGAATTCACTATGTAGTCTCAGGCTGGCCTTGAACTCACAGTGATCCTCCTACCTCTGCTTCCTGAGTGCTGGGATTAAAGGTGTGTGCCACCATGTCCAGGAATGGAGAGGAGAGGAGAGGAGAGGGGAGGAGAGGAGAGGGAGAATGAGAATGAATGAGAATGGGTTTTCCAGGGCCTCTAGCCACTGAAAACTCCAGATGCATGTGTCACTTTGTACATCTGACTTTATCTGGATACTGGGGAATCAAACCTGGGTCAATAAGCTTTTCAGGCAAGCACCTTAAACACTGAGTCATCTCTCCAGCCCATATGCCTGTTTTCATAAGGCATGTAAGCTAAGACAGTGAAAACTTATATATGGACACATTTTCCAAATCAATTAAGAAATATCCAAGTACTTCTAATGGTTCTTAAAGCTTCTGTTCCCAGAGTCATTATATACTCAATCTCTTAATATTTGTGTCATCTCCCCAGAATTTATTGCCAGTTTGGACTAGAGCAAAGCAGTTCTTTTGTTACAGACCCTATTTTAGTAAATGCTAGTTTACAGATTGAGTTCAAGATACTTTCTAAAAGCAGCTGAACATATGATCCATCTGGTATGTGAGTTCATGAGTTCCTCTTCCCTCAGCTGTTGATTTTTGTGCACGTTGGCATTCTGCTCTGGAGTGTTTTTGCCTTCCTACTCTTTCTTTTCTTCATAAGGAGCCTTTGGACATGGGCAAATGTGGAGCTGCTTGTGCATAACTAGGAGAGTGGGCAGCATTTTCTAGTGCTTAATGTAAAGGCACTGCAGTGAGTGGAGTGTTCTGGACAGAAATGTTAACCCCACAAGTTCACATGTTGATGTCCTAATGTCTGGTATTTCAGAGCATCACTATATTTGGAAATGAGACTTGTAAAATTGTTATTAGGGTTAAATGAGGTCATATGTGTGAGTCCTCATGTAGTGTGACTTGTGTCCTTGCAAGAGAAGGACACGAGATTAAAGCATAACAGAGGAAGGGCTATGTGTGGATGGGGGAGGTGAAGCATTTGCTGAAGTCAAACTTGCTGATCTCTTGACTTTAACTTCAGCCTCCAGAACGGAGGATGCACTGTTCTCATTACCCCATCTGTGGTGCTTGTTCTAAGAGCCCTGGCCAAGTTATGCATGGGCTTCCTGGATGCTTTGCCTTCCATGTGATGTAGATATGCACAAATTTTATAGCTTGTATGTTGTTTGTTTTTGCAATACAGATATGATGGCAGGGTTGTAGCATGGAAAACATAGGAGCTGATTCAGAAGTAACATTTATAGGCTGATTTTTGCATCTTTCAAAAACCTGGAGGAATGACTGGAAATAGCTTCAACTCTTGAAGAGGTCTGCACAATGTCAATACATCTTGTGATTGCTTTTTGCTTAAGTCCATGCTGCTAACCCACACCCACTATTGTCTTGACTTTTTAAAAAAATATTTTTATTTATTTATTTGAAAGCAGAGAAAGATAGAAGAGAGACAGACAGAGAGGATGAGTATTCCAGGGCCTCCAGCTACTGCGAAGAGACTCCAGATCCATGTGTCACTTTGTGCATCTGGCTTTACGTGGGTTCTGGGGAATCAAACTCAGATTATTAGGCTCTGCATGGAAGCACCTTAACCACTTGTCCGTCCATGTTTTGATTCTTATATGAAAATAAGAGTCTGGAAAAAAAGAGTATGGAATTTGGGGATAAAAACCTTAATCCTTTAATTTTTGTTTGTTTAAATTTTGGTTTTCACTTACTGGGTTCTGTCCATATGTCTGCTCTCTGGAATGGCCACTTTGTAGATAGGGTGATGGTGGTTCTGTGCTACTGGAAATGCTACTACAAGGGACATTTCCCATCTTCTCAGAAGTCTACAAGGGTTATCATTACACTTCATTTTCACATTCCTCAAGTAGCTTAGACACTTTCTCAGAAGCACACCGTGATTTTGTGGATTCACCACATGTTTCCTGGCTTCCAACCTAGGGCTTTTTTCTGTTAATTATGCCCAGCTAGACCAAGAGCCCAAGGGCTGAGAAACTTATCTGACTAGGTGTGAGTACATATGCATGTACACATGCATATGTTCATGTATGTGTGTGCTAAAAGAAAATGTGTTTTGGTGGTCTTTCCTTTTTCTTACAATCTTACTTAATAGTGATCATGAAAGGTGTATATGTTTTCTTTTTCTATCTTTCATGTATATCATAATATCAAAATGCAGTCTCAAGCAGAGAGATGTTTGTGTTATCACTGAGTTTGATGGAAGGATGGGGGAATCTTCTGACTAAAAAAATAAATAAACAGTTTAAAGATATCTACAGTCATTAATCATCACTGGATAACTGAGTGCTTATTAAAGATATAGGATAGAACTTTAATAATTAACATCAAAATCTTTTGCTCTGGAACACATCACACATAATCTTCAGCCTTCTGAGGAAGATAACAATTGAAGGTTATGTGTTAGTATTCAGATATGTATTAAGCTAGCTCATTGTCAGCAGGCCTAATGCTGAGCCTCAGCCTTTCATGTTTCCTAGCAACTGACTCGCAAGTGGCAGATGCAGAAGTAAAGCCATGAGGGACTTGTGCATCTCTCAAAAAGTATTTGAGTGGTATCCAAATTACATTGTTTCTTTTCACAGTCTCATAAAAGCATGCCCTTTATATTTACCAGCTTCTTAAAAAAGGATAGCCACAAAAGATTGGCATGAAAAATTGAGCAGTAGTGATTAAATATTAAAGTCAAATTATGTGAACATTTTATTACTAGTAATTTTTCCGAGTAGTCATTGCTATGTATGTGCATCTCAAAATGATAGCCACTGGGATCAGACAATGGAACAAGGACTGTCTTTATTTAAGAGTTAAGGTATTGTATAATCATGAGGTTATTTCTTATAGATGCCTACATGCTTCATAATTGTAGAATAAGCTGCATGTTCAGTTACTTTTCTAGAAAGATGCCAGTGGTCCACAGCACACATGTATAAGTATGTAGCCATTTGAATGTTTTTTAGTATTTATTTATTTTATTATCTATAATTATATATACTTAATAAGGGAATAATATGTTGATGTTTATTTTTGAGAGAGAGTAAGTATGGGTGCACCATGGCCTCCTGCCCCTGTAAATGAACTCCACATAAATGTGTCACTTTGGGCATCAGGCTTTATGTGAATACTAGGGAATCAAATCTGGGCCATCAGACTTTGCAAGTAAATACCTTTAACCACTGAGCCATATATCCATTTTAGTCATGCTTATATTTGTGTATTTTAAGCCTTTAGTGTGACAAATCAATGCATGCTTTCTGAACAAAGTGATAAATTTTCCTGTATTTAAGTCAAGAAAAATAACACTTTTTTTCTGGTATCACTTTATGAGAAATAGGTAGTCACTTGATGTCAGCGCTAGTACATTTTCAAAATTACAATGAATTTATGTTCATATCCATTCATTTTCACTTAATCTTATTACTTAATTTTGTTAGACCCAAATACAAAATGCAGTACCATTTCTCTGTTACCACTCCTGCTACAATGTGTCTATAAATATTTGGACTCTTGCCGCATTCTGAATGACAGTTGGAAATAATGTTCTTCCACTTGACTGTCACTGTGCCATCAGCTGTTACTGACCCAAAGAAAGAAAATGAAAAGGAAAGAGTGAATGAAAAAGTGGTTGTGGCAATATGAGGCAGATGGCTGGCTGGCACTCAGCCAGGTTGTTTATCTTTCTCCTTACCATCTCTAGACCAGTAATGTTCACCTTTTCATCCTGCCCACTTTTCAGGTTGCCAGCCAGGGAGAACTGGCGTCATCTATGTAATACACAGAGTGAAACTAAGTAATGATCAAAAACATGGGACAACCTGTGACCCAGTGCTTGAATTGATACCAGTTTTCCTCCTTTCCAAGAAGGCTTGACTGAGATCAGGGCTTTCCTGCCATCTGTGCCCCTGCACTGCCCAAAGAGTAGCTGGCTTAGAGCAGGTTGTGGTGTTGGATGAGGCAGAAGTATCAAAATTCAGAATTTTCTTTGATTTATATCCAATTCAGAAATGTCAAGTTTTTTTTAATCCAGTACATGACATAGTCTTAACACATACATTTCATGTGTGAAGGATTTTATTTTTCTCTACTCTCTGCACTCAGCTGTACTTTGTTGCACCTTTTTCTCATAGGTAGGTAGTTCTTCAATTCTCTTCCCAATGTGTTTTAAAATATATTTATTTATTTATTTTCAAGCACAGAGAGAGAGAGAAGCAGATAGGCAGATAGATAGAGAGACAATAAGGGCACACCAGGGCCTCCAGCCACTGAAAATGAACTCCAGACATATGTGCCAAATTGTGCATCTGGCATCTGTGCATCATGGACACTGGGGAATCGAACTTGGGTCCTTCTGCTTTGCAGGCAAATGCCTTAACCACTGGGCAGTCTCCCAGCCCTCAATGTTTTATAGTACCATTTGTTTTTGCATCTCATTTTCACATCTGAGTTAGTTTTTTCCTTCACTCAAGTGAGCTCAATGTGGCATCTCCGTGCTTATCTGGGCTACTCCATTGCTTTCCCACTTCTGCTCTCTCCACCAACCATTACCCCCTTCATCCCTCTCCAGGTGCCTTTCCTTCTCAGGAAGCCATAGGAGAGAGATGAGCAAGGACTCCCCATGATGCATGTCCAGGTAGGCAGTGAGGTGTTGATCTATAGTCATACAGGCACCTGCCATATTGATGGATGGTTTTCTTGACTCCTTTTCTTCTTCCTTCAATGCTCTCTTTAGAATGTAGGCTACTCTCCATGTTTTTGGACCCTATTAATGGCATCAGTTTGGTAGTGGGTCACTTTCTGCCTAATTTTCTTTATTTTGAAACTACTATCTCTTATTTTATGTTTATATTGTTAATACCTATTTGTCATTCTAAAAACAAAGTGATAGCATTGTGACGGTTTGTGCCTGTAATCTCTGGAAGCTGTGGCAAAAAAAATTGCTGGGAGTTTGAGGCCTGCATGAGGTACATATTAAGTTTTGAGTTTGATGCAAGCCTGGGTTATAGTGTGAGACTCTGTCGTAAATAACAAAGGGCAAGATCTGGGAATGTAGTCTTAGTGATAGAGTGCTTGCATAGCATTGTGCAGCCACAGGTTTAAGTCCTACCCCTTCGCCCCCAAAAAATAGGGCAGAAGCTGGGGAGATAGCTCAGTAGATGTAGTGCTTGCAATACAAGCATGTAGACCTAAGTTTGGATCCACAAAACCCACATTAAAGCTGGAAGCCAGGGAGGACTTCCCAGCATGATGACATTGTTGCTGAGGCCAAGATGGAGATGGAGACAATAGAATTTTCTGGAAACTAATGGACCAGCAACCCTGGCAAATGCATTGATTAACAACAATAAGAACAAGAGACACTGCCTCAAAATAAAGTGAAAACGGACACCCCAAAGTTGTCCTCTGAACTCTACACCTGCACCATGATATGCTGTGTGCCTATTCTCACACACATGCATACATAAACACACCTAACAAATTAAAATAAAGGACAAAAATGAAATTACAATAGTAGATGGTTGATTTTAGTTTCTGATGGAAAAATTAAGAATGGTTAGATCTTAAAAACTCATTCATCCTAATTGAGGAGTCCAAATAGTTTCCAAGTATCTTCTTCTTATCATGCTTAATATCTGAGTAAGCTTAATTGCATTGCCCCAAAGTTGATTTTTAAAAAGAGAAAAACAAACCAGGCATGGTGGTACATGCCTTTAATCCCAGCACTCAGGGGGCAGAGGTAGGAGGATCACTGTGATTTGAGGCCAGCCTGACAGCCTGAGACTACATAGTGAATTCCAGGTCAGCCTTGGCTAGAGCGAGACCCTACTTCAGAGAGAGAGAGAGAGAGAGAGAGAGAGAGAGAGAGAGAGAGAGAGGGGAGAGAGATGAGAGAGAGATGAGAGAGAGAGAGAGAAACAATGATAGTTGTGATTTCAAGTTTATCCAAATTACTGACTATATTACTGAGCTTCCATGATCTGTATCTGAGCAAGGGATCTTGCTGCCTGATGTGGGGGCAGGAGAGGCGAAGAGGGACCTTCTTGTGGCTAAGAAGGGCAGTGGTGAGGTGATGGAGAACTTTAGATTCACAAAACCTTTAAGAGGGCTGGCAGAGCCCAGGGAAGAGAAAGGGCTGCTTGTGCTGCCAGCCCCTCTGCAGAAGGCACAAATACCAATGTGACATGCCATCAGGGCACCGGTAGGGGTAGAACTTTTTCATCAGACAATGACACATTATTCTGTGAGGTTAAATGCACAGAAAGGTCCTTGACATGGTGTCAGAAGCTGTTTATGACACAAATACATGATGAGTGGATTTTGAGGGTTGTCAGTAGAAGAAGGTTGAGCTGTGGGAAGGAGAGAGGGGTGCTGGAGTGAATTTGTACCTTGAGGTTTAGGATTTTGAGTCTAATACAATTGAGGCTAATTTGAGTATGTGATTATGAGAGACTAGAGGTTTGAAAACTTTTATTGGAACTCTCATTGTAGAGGCAGTTAGCATTGATTAAAGTTTGTTGAAACTATGGGCATGTAGCATAAATTAAATATAGATATTAGATATTAGCTTCCCAAGAATTGCTGTCCCTAGGTATGGTGGCAGGACCATCAGTGTCTTCTAAGAAGAAGGGGCCCTGTAGGTGTGGTCCAGGCCCGTGATATAGGAATCCCCTGGTGTAGGAACCCTCTGGTCTTCTTTTGCTGTTTCTCCTGGCTCTGTCCTATGGGAACAGCCTTTCCACAGGCATCTGACATCCAGGGTGTGCTGACATACCAAGCAAGGGATATGTGAGAGCCAGAAATGCAAGTGTGGGCACAATGGTATTGTGCTTGTGATAATGTTAACTAAGAACTCTTACTCAAAGAGTGTGCTAACCAAACAAGCTAGAGGTGAAATTCACATTATATTCATTAATGGATTGAATATTTCCTAGGTAATCTGTGTGCCTGGCATCTGATCATAGGGATACTGTGAGAAAATAGGTAAGCCTCTGCTCTGTTAGAAGGAACTTTTTCTAAAAGGAAGTGTATATGAAATATACAAGCACAAAATGCATCCAGCACCTCCAGATAATAAAAGGGATTCTGGGTGAGAAACATGACTCTGGAAAGCATGGCCACAGTATTGCTAAAATCAATGTACCAAGATACAATTCTGTGTAAAAGGAGGAAGTCTTAGATTGAATAGTATTTTCTTTTCATTGGCTTTCTTTATAAAGTATGAGCTATGATCCTATCATGGGACTAAATGGGCAAAAAACATTAAATTAAACAAATTAAAGGGAACATGTTTACATTATTTAAAAGCTCGATATATTTTACAGTAGTTTCTCCTGTGAAAATTTTATTTCCTGTACTCCAACATCTTATAAATTAAGAGTTTTCTAGGTGATTCTTAATTAGACTAATAATAGTCTTCTATACAATGTATTCTTATGCTGCAAGATTTTGTGGGATAACTTATGCATATAGCAATATTTTTTGACCTAGTTACAGGCTCTTCTGTTTTATCTAAAACCTTCCATGACATTTTCTATAACCAGCCAGAGCATATTTGTATTCATTCCCAATATATATAATATATATTCTATACATTATATATATACATATATATACATATATATATAGAGAGAGTGCCTATCACATAGCATTTGCTATTCTGAGCACTAAGAATATAGCAGTGAACAAAAAGATGCCCTCTTGAAGTTTTATTTCTGTTAGAGAAGGGTGATAAGTGAATGTAAAAGCATGAAGGCAGGTGATAATGAAGGTTAATGGGCATCATTTAAAATGATCAATTTTTCCAGTTCAAGATGGCGGACTAGTAGCCACGCGGTATCCCCCGGGGAACAAGGGTTAGGTTTCTCAGCTGTGATCCAGGCCATGGACACAAGCTGCAGACAGGCTCCCAACTTCTGACACTTTCCAGCAACGGATTCTACCGATTGGAACCCACATCAAGTATAAGGGCGCTCCAGAGGCAGTGAGTGCTACAGCCCAGCTGGCAGGACCTGCTCCAGTTGTCTGAGCCAGCTGAGCTCTGTGCCCCCTTCCACCCCCCTGTCGCCCCCCCACCATGCACTCTCCCCTCCCCCTGCCGCCTGGCCACCACCCCATTCCCGGACAGGGAAGCCCAGCAGCTCCTTCACCATGCCCTGGGAACCCGGAGGCTGCTTTCCCGCACCTGGGGAACCCAGCGGCTCCATTCCAGCACCTGGGGTGCCCAGTGGCTCCTTTCCCATGACCAGGAAACCTGGTGGCCATGCTCCCTCAGGAGCTCAGCTGCTCCTTTCCCGTGCCCACCTGGAGAGCCCAGAGGGGCATAGAAAATATTTTCAACAGAATTATTCAAGAAAACTTTCCATACTTGGCAAGAGATAGTCCTGTACAACCAAAAGAGATACGGAGGACCCCAAACAAATTGGATCAAAGGAGGAACACCCCAAGACATGTCTTAGTTACAATGCCAAACATTGAGGATAAACAGAGAGTCCTTAGAGCAAAGAGAGAAAGGAAACTCACATATAAAGGAAAACCCATCAGAATCACGTCAGACTTCTCCATAAGAAACTTTAAAAGCCAGGAGAGCTTGGAACAAAGCGATTCTAGGCCTAAAGAAGAATGGATTCCAACCTAGACTACTATACCCAGCAAAGTTATCCATCATAATTGATGGAGCAATTAAAGTATTCCACGAGACTAATCAGCTTTACAATTACTTGAGCACAAAGCCAAACCTGCAAAAGATACTTCATGAGATATCCCTTGCAGACAAAACAAATAACCAACCCCAGGAAAGGAACAGAGAACAAACAAGGTAACACAAAAGAGCAGCAACAGCTCAAATAACAACTTCCATAGTCTCTGCAACATGGCAAACCTCACAGTTATAACTTTGAATGTAAATAGACTCAACTCTCCTATAAAAAGACACAGGACAGCAGGTTGAATCAGGAAAATGGACCCTTCCATCTGTTGCCTTCAAGAAACACACCTTATCGCTAAAGACAGTAACCTACTGAGAATAAAAGGGTGGAAAACAATTTTCCAGGCATGTGGGAAAAATAAAAAAGCAGGTGTGACTTTAAACCAACAGCAATAAAAAAAGGCGAGGTGGCCACTTCCTACTTGTCAAGGGAACAATACAACAAGAAGACATCACTATACTAAATATGTATGCACCTAATGCAAAGGCCCCTCAGTTCATTAGGCATAAATTACTCAAAAGCAAAGCAGATATAGATGCCAACACCATCATAGTAGGAGATTTTAACACTCCACTGTCATCCCTAGACAGATCATACAAACAACAGACAAGTAGGGAAATCAAGCTGCTAAATGGCACCATTGACAAACTAGGGATAACAGACATTTACAGAACATTCCACCCCAAGGACACAGATTATGCATTCTTCTCAGCAGTGCATGGAACCTTTTCCAAAATTGACCACGTACTAGGCCATAAATCATCCCTCAACAAATTTAGGAAGATCAATGTAATCCCCTGCATCATATCAGACAAGAACACATTAAAGCTAGAAATTAACAATGGGAGAGGATCCAAAAATTTCAACAGATATTGGCAACTGAACAACTCACACCTGAACAATGAATGGGTTAAACAAGAAATCAGACAGGAAATCCAGAATTTCCTAGAAACAAATGATAATGAGGACACAACCTATCAGAACATGTGGGACACAATGAAGGCAGTTCTAAGGGGGAAATTCATTGCACTGAATGCCTTCATAATGAAGACAGAGAGGTCTCAAATCAACCACCTATCCTCCCACCTAAGGTCATTAGAACAGATGGAAAAATCCAACCCTAGGAGCTTGAGACACAAGGTAATAATTAAGATCAGAGCTGAGATTAATGACTTGGAAACAAAGAAAACATTTTTAAAAATAGAAAAATCAAAGAGTTGGTTTTTTGAAAAAGTCAATAAGATTGGCAAACCCCTGGCCAATTTAATCAAACAAAAAACAGAGAAGGCCCAATTCAACAAAATCAGAAATGATAAGGGTGAGATCACAACCGACCTGGAAGAGATTGGAAGTATCATCAGGTCATACTTCCAAAATCTCTACTCCACAAAATTAGAGAACCTGGAAGAAATGGATAAATTTCTAGACACCTACCAACTACCAAAGCTCAGACCAGAGCAGATAATGATATTTAACAATACTACCACAATTCAATCACAGAGATTGAATTGATAATTAATAACCTCCCCAAATGAAAAAGCCCAGATCCAGATGGTTTTTCTGCCGAATTCTACCAAACCTTCATCAAAGAACTGAAACCTCTCTTTTTGAAGCTTGTTAGGGGCATAGAAAAACAGGGTAGCCTCCCAAACTCCTTCTACGAAGCTAGTATCGCCCTAATTCCCAAACCTGGCAAAGATGCAACAAGAAAAGAAAACTACAGACCCATATCCCTGATGAACTTGGATGTAAAAATCCTGAACAAAGTCTTAGAAAACCAAATACAAACCCACATCAAGATCATTATTCACCCTGACCAAGTGGGCTTCATCCCACGGATGCAGGGATGGTTCACATATGCAAGCCGATAAACATAATCCACCACATTAATAGATTCAATCACAAAACCACATGGTCATCTCAATAGATGCTGAGAAGGCCTTTGACAATTTTCAACAACACTTCATGTTCAAAACCCTGGAAAGAATAGGCATAGACGGCCTATACCTCAACATGATAAAGGCAGTTATCCTAAAGCACAAATCATTCTCAACAGGGAACGACTCAGGAGTTTCCTCTTAATTCAGGAACAAGACAGGGGTGTCCACTCTCACCATTGCTCTTTAACATAGTGCTTGAAGTTCTAGTCCAAGCAACAAGACAGGAGAATACCATAAAAGGGATACAAATTGGAAAGGAAGAAATTAAACGATCCCTCTTTGCAGATGACATGATGCTATATATATCAGACCCAAATAACAGTATCAGTACACTCCAGAAGGTGATCAATGCCTTCAGCAGAGTGGCAGGATACAAAATTAACACACAAACATCAGTATCCTTTCTATATACAGAAGGCAAATATTTGGAAAAAGACATCAGAGAAACTGTCCCATTTTCTATAACTTCAAAGAAAATCAAATATCTTGGACAATCACTAACCAAGGTAGTGAAAGACTTATATAAGGAAAATATTGAAACACTCAAGAAGGAAATAGAGGAGGATGTGACAAGATTCAAAGACATTCCATGCTCATGGATAGGGAGAATCAATATAGTCAAAATGTCAATCCTGCAAAAAGCAATCTACAGATTCAATGCAATGCCAATATAAATCCCAACCTCCTTCACAGACATAGAAAAAATAATTTTCAAATTCATTTGGAAGAGTAAAAGACCTCAAATAGCTAAAACTATTCTGAGAAAAAAAATTATGCAGGAGGTATCACCATGCCTGACTTTAAAACATACTACAAAGCCATAGTAACTAAAACAACATGGTATTGGCAGAAAAATAGACAGTCTGACCAGTGGAATAGAATTGAATACCCAGCCTTTAATGCAAGTAACTTCAGCTACTTGGTCTTTGACAAGGGTATCAACAATGTATTCTGGGCTAAAGATAGCATCTTCAACAAATGGTGCTGGACAAATTGGATAAACACATGTAAAAAAAATGAAAATAGATCCACTCTTTTCACCATGCACTAAAATCAACTCCAAATGGATCAGAGACTTCAATATTAACCATGTAATTCTAAACACCCTGGAATTAAAAATAGGAGGAACCCTACATGAGATGGGAGTAGGGAATAACTTCTTGAGGAAATCCCCAGTAGCCCAAGAAGTGCAATAGTCACTTAACCAATGGGACCTGATCAGGCTCAAAGGCTTCTGTACAGACAAAAACACCATACTCAGAGCCTATAGACCCCCTTCAGACTGGGAGATGGTTTTTGCCAGCTACAACTCAGACAGAGGCCTAATTTCCAGAACCTACAGAGAACTCAAAAAAATTTAATAGCAAAATCTCAAACTGCCCCTCACAAAATGGGGCACTAATCTCAACAGAGAATTCACAGAGGAAGAAACACACATGGCCTTTACACACCTGAGAAAGTGCTCAGCATCCTTAAGCATCAAGGAAATGCAAATAAAAACCACAATGAGATTCCACCTTAAACCAGTCAGAATAGCAATAAAAAAAAAAAAACCTACAACAATAATTGCTGGTGAGGGTGCAGGGAATAAGGAACCCTCATTCATTGCTGGTGGGATTGCAAGCTTGTTCAACCACTTTGGGAAAGCAGTGTTGAGACTCCTCAACAGAATGGATATAGAACTATCAATGGACCCAGCTATCCCTCTACTAGGCATCTACCTGCAAGATATCACTTCTCAGAAGAGAGACATTTGTGCAACTATGTTTATAGCAACTCAATTCATAATAGCCAAGAATTGGAATCAACCAAAATGTCCTTCCATTGAGGAATGGATAATAAAACGCTGGTATATTTACAGCATGGAATTCTATTCAGCTTAAAGGAAAAATGACATATGAAATTTAGGGAAAAATGGTCTGACTTGGAACAGATCCTGCTAAGCAATCTCTCAAAAGATCAGAGAGCCACACAGGGCATATTCACCCTCATATGCAGTCTTTAACTCGGCTAACCGTAAACTCGACGCAGACTAGTAGAAAGAATTGATAGGTTATTAATGAGGGGTAAGGGATGTGGGGAGGGGAATGGCTTAAGCATGAGGCTAAACCAAAATGGGTTCAAAATCATAAAATCCTCACGAACATACTGTAACCTATTGAGCAAGTAGTACGTGTCATCTGGCAAGAGGGGCCATTAATAGTAGGGGAGAGAGTCTAAGCCTGTGAATAATAAGTCTGACAACCCCTGGTCCCAGTCACCGGTTCCTTCCCTCACTGAGCTGTTGACCAAAGTGACCCATGAGGTTCCAAAAACAAGACAGGATTCTGTCAAAACTCTTGAATGCCCTCCCCAGGCCTGAGGCAAAACCCTGTTGCTGAAGAAACCACAGAATGCCATCAATTAGCATCAAGAGACCCTTTGAGGTCTGGAATGGTAACCAGCCCCCAGATGGAAGGCACTGCAGAAGCTGCCAGGGGAAGCTGGTCAACAACAGCTGGAGCAAGGAGAGACCACTGGCATGAAACACAGTCTGCTGCTGTGAGTAGGATGTCCACACCTCCTACTGGGAGAGAACAGTGAACCAAGAAAAGAGCACCGTGCAATGGAGGAACCAAAGCCTGGGGGAGGCTATAAACAGCTTTTAAATCCAGCCAAATATTCCACTTAGTGAGGGGGAACCCTTAACTGGAACTGGGGACTTAGGGCAATATGCACTGGGAGCCAGACTCTTGGGCCCCCAATGAGAGACGTACTATGCAAGTGATTGTAGGAGAGGCTACTAAAAATAGAATCTGGCTAATTCAGAAATGTGTATCTCAGTTAACCTATACTGATCTCACTCTCCGATGGAGATTCTGTTTGTATCTTTCAGAAGGCACTGAGAGACCTGCGGCTCATCCAACCCTACCAATGAACTGCAGGCCGATAGCTGACATCCTGACAAGAGATGAGCCACCCCAGACATATTGTGGAGGATCCATATGGAACCCCGCAGAGAATGATGGGATGACCCATAGTGACAGCCAATCAGTCAACACAGGACAAGCCAATGAGATAGATACCAATGATTTTTGACACAACCTAAAGCAGAAGTACAGAGACCCTAAGATCTCAACAATTAAACAAACTTAATACTCACCCACCCCCACCAAAACTCAGGGAACTGAGCGGAAGAGGGGGCAGAAAGATTGTGAGAGCCTTGGTGGGGGAGAATACCGAAAGTCATGGCCCCCCTCAGTAACAATACACTAGGGCAGAACTGGGCTGACTCCTAGGCTATCCATGGTCCCCTACCCCAAAGACTGATCCAGATGGCCCATGGAGGAGGATATCCACCTGATTGGGGATGGGGAAGAGGGGTATTGGGGAACTGGGGATAACACTCATTGTTTGCCCATTAAATAATGTAACTCATTATGGACAATAAAAATAAATAAATAAAAATAAAAAGATCCAATTTCATGAATAATCAAAGGACAGTTGGTAGTCATGGGCAAAGAGGGTTGATCTTCTTTTATAGGTTGGTCCAGGCAGGACAAAGGTGACATGTGTTCAAAAACTAAAATAAATGAAGAGGAGGTAGTTATGTGTGCCAAAACAGCTAAAGCAGAAAAGGCCTGGGGAGTTCTAGGAGGTGAGGGAAGAAGAGAACATCATGTAGTGAACGCAAGAATTTGGCTTTATGTTAGCAGAGGGAAGGCACAGAAGTGTTATGAGCCAGTGACTGATGCATCAGATATCAGTAGGTGTCCCTGGCCCTATTATTCAGTGTACCCTATAAAGAGACAAGAATGAAGTCAAGTCCCTTCTACTGGAGGCCTCTGGAATGATGCTGAATGCTGGGGATATGGTTCCTTGGGGCTGCATGATTGGAGTGAGGCCATGAGATTAAAGTGGGGCCATGAGAAATGGCAGGGTATAGAGTTGCCAGTATTCGCTGATGCACTGGATGTCACAAATGAGAAAAAAAAAAGAATTAAAGAAAATTCCCTAAATATTTTTTTACCTAGTTGACTTAAATTCTTCACATGATAAAACCTTGTGCTATGACTATGAACTGTAAACTTTATATAAGCATCTCTTCTTTGGCATCTTTTAAACTATAACCATTTGTGTTGTTTTCTTCTCTGGACCGGCAGAGGAGAAGCGGCGGGAGCCGGGAGCCAAGGCGAGCTGTCCACTGTCCGCTGTCTCAGGGCTGGGGCCCACAGAGCTGGGGGGATGGTGCAGGGGGGCCCAGCGGGATATTGTATATCCATGTGGTTCTTTATTCAATTGGGGGACTTACATCTTATAGGAAAAAGGGGGTTAGGGGCATGGGGAATGGGGAAGAGAAAGGCAGATTGGTTGATGGGGGTGGGGAGTTGGCAGCCTGCACTGGGATAGGAGGGTGGGAAAGGTGGGTGGGCTCGGTGGGTGGGCTCAACCTGAGAACACCTCATTTGGGGGCCATGAGTGGCGGGAAATGCATGATGCTAGATGCTAGCCCGGTTTGGTCCTTGGGGATGGTCACAAGGAAGTTTTGCTGATGCCAAATCCAGTCATGCTGAGATGGAAATGCTGGTTTCTGTGGCCAGCCCATGGGGGTGGGAGTCAGGGTAGGTGGAGCTGGGAAATGCCTACCGAATTACCGGGGTTTCACCTTACACATCCTTAACCCTGTTCTCGGTGCCCTCAATAGCAGCGCCAACAGGCAGTGCCCAACACATTTGGCTTTTTAAAAACCCCACAAATGTATACATGCTCAAAGGTGATGATCATAAACGCCATTTATACAGAGTGAATTTCCAGATTCATAGTTGGTGGCTTGAGAATGTGGAAGAATGCAGAAGCCATTTATTAAGAGAGTGTGAGTAGCTGGTGTTTATTATTTACTTGGGGGAAAGCAGTTGACACATTTCATTTGCCATGTCTTTTGCATAATCTAAGTGCAGAAATTGAATAGGTAGTTGGGTGAGCAAATTTTTTTGTTCAGGAGACAGCGTGAATTTGGGGTAGGAAACTAGGAACCAGCAGTGTCCAGACATACCTTATTCATAGCTCCCTCACAGCACATATATCCTTAGCTTGTCATTGTTTGCTGACAGGCTTGTCTGTGTGCATTTAAGTTCTGGAGGCCAGTGACATCATCTTATTGACACTTTAATGTTTTGCTTGTGACAGCCTGGCCATAGTGTGAAGCTGCAGGTTGTTTACTGTGTGGGTGTGAGAAACTGGGTTTAATTAGTGCTTTGCTAAGAAGAGCTTTTTTTTTTTAACCCAAAGGTTATAGTTGAAAAGTTGTCAAAGAGGAAATAGTCTGTTAAATTTATAGCTTATGGACAAACCTTAAGATTTCTTTTATTATCTCTATATATTTCAATCTTGCTCTCAATTGCTTTTATCTTTGTTACTAGGAAATGGTTGCCTTTTGGTAGCCTGCCTCAGTACAGAGTTATAACTGTAAATGGGAGATTTAATCAAGATTTGGGAGTCTCACCCAAATTCTGACTTCTGTTCTGCTGGTTTGCCCCATAGGTGTACTGTAGTCTACATTTGCTCTCTCTGAAATTGGTTGGCTTGATCATTTTGACTCATACTGTGGCCCAGAAACTAGTCCTGTCTATAACTCTACCTTTTGGGGTCTGTTACAAATTAAATGAAGAAATTGAAAGTATTCAGAAACATATAGCAACTTGTCAGAGTAAGTTTATGTCTATTGAATCTAATTTTTTAAACTTTTTAAAGACAACTTTCATAATTATAGACAATAAAACATGATAATTCCCTCCATATCCCCACTTCCCCCTCTCAAATCCACCCTCCATCATATCCCCTCCCACTCTCAATAAGTCTCTATCTTGATTTCATATAATTATCTTTTTTAAACATTTTATTGTTAATAATTAGATACATTCTATAAACAAGTCTTGTGATGGTACCCCCTTTCCCTCCTCCCTGTCCCCACCCCACTGAGGGACCTCCTCAGTAGGATTGTAGGACTGGTCCATGGGAGAGGGGGTTATGAATTGTACAAGCAGTAGCCAGTTTTTTCTTTGTGTTTTGTTTTTAAGGGGGACAATGTCTCTGGATATTCTCCCTGACCATGGCTCTTACAGTCTATCTGGCTCCGCTTTTGCAAAGTTTCCTAAATCATGATGAGTGAGTTTTAATCTGCTTTACTGTTAAGATAAAAACTTTAGAGACTTAAAGAGTCTCTGGGTTTCTGCTTTGGGCTAGTTTGGGTATCCTCAGTGTCTGTCCCCATCACCCTTTCATAGGTTATTTGACTTGCTGGGAAGGTAGCTCTCACACTCATCTCACCACTTCCTCAAAGGTTTTGTTTGGGACTTAGATGATGAGTTAGGAGAGGTTCATCTCCTGCCTGGGTATCATCCATCATCTCTGGTCTTTTTGGTGGAATTGGGTTGTCCACAATTCTCTCCCTTCTCTGCCTTCTGAAAATTATAAACAGAATCTCTCCACTGGAGAGTGGGATCAGCATAGGTTAAATGAGACAAGCATTGTGAATTTGGTGAGAGTTGTAGTAGCTGCTTCCCACCAGTCACCCTGCCCCTTTGGCCTGCTGTTGTGTGATCTTCCATCTGGCCCCATTACCCCACACAGTAAACAGGACTTGCCTTCTTCATTTAGTCCTACTTGGAACAGCGTGCTGAACCCCCAGCTCCTGTTTCCCCACTAGGAATCCTTTCCACTCACCCCATGAGAGCAGTCTCTCTGAAACTGGATCTACCAATCCATCTAAGTCCCAGCATTCAGACTTAGCAGTACTCTTTCCTGAACACCAAAGCTCTCCCATTTGAGACATGAGCCAAGTGTAAGTTCTGGCAGAACTATAAGTGAATTGTGATGACCTCATTTGCAAAAGAGTTCCAAGTGCCTCCCAAGACTTGACTCAAAGCACTGCAAAGCAGAATAAGACAAGCAAACTCAAGAAACAAGCACTGTTCTAAGCATGCAGTAGCACAGGGGTATCACCAAGACCTGACCAAAGTGCTGTCTTTGGCTGGATAAGTTTCAGTGTGAGATGGAACACCAAGCCATTGTGTGCCCCCCCCCCAAGTAATACCAAGCACAGAGCAAGGAAAACCCATAAGAGCTACCTAGAGGAAATTCCAGACAATGGTCTGAGAGGAATGATTTTAAACATGTCCAAAGAACTCAAGAAAGACATGGTTAAATGGCAAATGAAATCCTGAATGAATTCAAAGAGGACACGCACAAGAGAGACATCACATGATCACCTCAATTGATGAAGAAAAAGCATTCAACAAAGTGCAACATACCTTCCTGATAAAAATTCTGGAAAGAATTGGAATAGATAGAATATATCTCAAAATAATAAAGGCCATACATGGTAAAGACATAACCAACATTATATTATCTGGAGAAAAACTGAGATCATTTCCTCTAAAAGCAGAAATGAGACAAGGATGCCCACACTTGCAACTTGTATTTAATATTGTGCTCAAGTTCCTCATGAGCAATAATACCTGAAGACGTAAAAGGATAAAAAATAGAGAAGTCTAGCTATCTCTGTTTGAGGATAACATGAATTTGTACTTAAAATATATGATACAATGTACAAAATAGTCTTAGTGTTAATAATTTCAGTAAAGTTGCAGGATATAAAATCAATGTAAAAATTTCAGTAGCATTCATATATACCAATCAATAGTGAACCCACAGTGAAAGCAATCAAGGAAAACATCTCATCCACTATTGTTACCCCCCAAAAAAACCAATACCTAGGAAAAACCTAACCAAAAATGAAATATCTCTACAATGGAAACTTCAAGACATTAAAAAGGAAACCAAATAGGATGCTCGTGGACTGGCAGAATAATCATTAAAAGATGGCTATCCTCCCAAATGTAATCTACAGATTCAATAAAATTCCCATCAAAATTCCAATTATGTTCTTCACTGAGCTAGAAAAAAAATCATCCAGAAATTCATATGAAAACACAAAAGACCACAAATAACCTAAGCAGTTCTAAAGAGAAAGAACACAGCTGAAGGTATCATAATACCTGGTCTCAGATTGTACTACAGGAAGAAAGTGGTACTGGTAAAACCGGTTATCCTCTTGCAGAAGGATGAAATTTGACCCATATCACTCCCTATACAAATATTAATTCAAAGTGAATCAAAGACCTCAATCTTAAACCTGAAACACAGAAAGTACTAGAAGAAAAAAACAGGGCACACTGTCCAGGATACAGCAATAGATTTTCTTTCTTAAAAAGACTCCAGTAGCACAGGAAATATCCCAAAGATTCAACAAATGTGAGTACATGAATTTAAAATGTTTCTGCATTCTAAAATAACCATAAGTAAAGCTAACAGACATCCTACAAAACAGTAGAAAATCTTTTTTTCTTTTTTTTATTGTCCATAATGAGTTACATTATTTAATGGGCGAACAATAAGTTGTTATCCCCAGTTCCCCAATGTCCCTCTTCCCCATCCCCAATCAGCTGGATATCCTCCTTCGCGGGCAGTCTGGATCAGTCCTTGGTGCAGGGGACCATGGATAGCCTAGTAGTCAGCCTGGTTCCTCCAGCCCTAGTATGTTGTTACTGAGGGGGGCCATGCCTCAGGATATTCTCCCCACCAAAGCTCTAACAATCTTTCTGCCCCCTCTTGTGCTCAGTTCCCTGAGTTGTGGTGGGTATTAAGACTGCTTTACTGTTGAGAACTTAGGGGACTTTGTGTCAAAAATCGTTCGTGTCTATCTCACTGGCTTATCCTATGTTGACTGAATGGCTGTGGCTGTGGGTCCCTTGTTCATCCCATCATTCTCTGCGGGGTTCCATATGGATCCTCCACAATATGACTATGGTGGCTCATCTCTTGCCAGGATCTCAGCGATCTGCCTATGGTCAGATGGTAGGATTAGATGGACCACAGCTCTCTCGTGTTATCCTGAAAAATACAGACACAATCTCCATCGGAGACTGAGATAAGTATAGGTTAACTGACATACACATTTCTAGAATACCTAGATTCTATTTTTAGTAGCCTCTCTGTCAATTGCTCACTTAGTCCATCTCTCCTTGGGACCCAAGAGTATGGCTTCCAGTGCATATCACTGTGGTACCCTGCTAATGAGGCATGGAGGATGTAGGGTTTTGCTGAGTCTGGCAGGCTTCTGGGACAGTCTCCTTCTGATAAGGAAGTTGAGGCAAAGTCCAAGGGCCCCTGTAAATCTTAGCAATCCCGAAAACTCCAAAGCCCCTAGGCAGGCCACAGCTGCCCCCTAAGATAAGATAAGCAGATCAAAGCCTAACTTATTCCAACTGCAAATAACAAACCTAAACAATAAGGTTTCATTTCCTCTGCTAACATCACCATTCTATCCATGTATAGAGTCACGTAGCCCCCTCAATTTATCTATGTAAATTAGGATACTGGCCCCCACCAATCAAACTCATGAGATGCCCACAGATCTTGCTTCCTATGCTTCTACCTCTGACTTTTCCCTATATAAACAACTGTTATCTACCAATAAAATGAGAACTGCCCACTGCCGCGTTCTCCCGAGAGTCTCATCTCTCGTTCGGCTCACAGCTATTCCAAGCCACTGCTCACCCAGCTCCCGTGGGTGAATGGGGAGTTGATGCGCGCTGCAACCCCCTAAGTAACCCACGGACCCAGATACCACCCTAAGTCAAAACAGTAGAAAATCTTGGCCAGCTTTATTTCAGACAGTGGGCTACTTAATTACCAGAGTTTACAAAGAACTTAAAAAATATGCATCATGAACTTATATGTGCCACTTACCAAACAGGCATGAAATGGACAGTTCACAAATTAAGAAACCTAAATGGCCAACAGGTAATTAAAATAATGTTCAACTTTCCTACCATCAGGGAAATGAGAATCAAAACAACTTCGAGACACCATTTTACCCCAATCAGAGTGGGGCTGGGAAAGAGAAGGGGGAGAGGTGGGAGAAACAAAACTGTCCAGGTGGGGGGTTGGGGAAAGGGAGGGAGGTGAGGAGAGGAGGGAAAACCAGATAAACAAAGCTAAAAGCACAATGAATGAGTCATATAAAACCCACTTCACCAGTTAATCACAAAGTCTAGCCAGAGAGAGAGGGGGAGAGATTATGCAGATTCACTATACTGAATCTACAGCTATTCTGAGTATACAGATTTACCCTGAAGATACAGGTTGTTGCAGATGTAACTCCAAGTGCCAGATGCCCCTCCCCCACAGTGAGTGTTTGATCATGGAGGCCCATGAGGCCCCCACAACAATGTAGGTTGTTGTCAAAGCTCTTGGATTGCCATCTACCCTGTTACTGAAGACTCCATATGCTGTGATGCAGGACACTCAGAAATCAGCTGGAACCTGTCGCCCTGTTGGCTAGCTGCCATAGTGTTGGAAGGTGTTACTTCACAGGCTGCTGAGGGAGATGTCATCAAATTGAATAACAGCATTAGATTCTGCAAGTCCATGATAAATCTGAAGACAAGATGTGCCTGTGGGGCAATAGTGGCACATGTTTTATGGGGGTAACCAATAGCTTTGTAATTGAACTTGAGGCCCACTTAAGTGAGAGGGAACTCATGCCTGGTACTGAAAACCAAGTCAAAAGCTTAGAAAGATATAGGGTGTCTTTTTAGAGATGGCAGATGGTGTGAGAGGCAGTGTACCATTTCCCTGTATCCAAAGACCCATCAGTAGAGAAGGCTCTGTACATTTATGGAGGAGAGTTGTGTGAACATGTGGAGGATACGATCAGAATCTGCAGGAAATGAGAGCATGGAAAATATTCTTCAGAGATTTGAATGTTAGTATGTTCTCCACTATGTTGACATCATAGCTTCCCAGAGAAGAGACAGAGTCATTAGGAGTTGTTTAGAACATGGGTGAAGCACTTGTTTAGAGGGATGAGGAGAAAGACCCTCCCCCATAGGTAGGTAGGGTGTGGCCTCTGACAGTGAACTCATGTCACAGTTGCCAAAAAGACACTGCTCCCAGGTGGGGTCTTGCCCCTCCCCCCAGCAAAACTTTTACAAGTCCAATTTCAAGCTTGGAACTTGCCTTTTTTGTCTGTTCCTGACTTCTGGGCCTGAAGGTGCACTGGACAGACCAGGTGCTAAGTCTTACCCTTCCCCACTCTCTGATCTCACCACTGATGGGATCTGAGAGAGTGGGGAGGAGGGGAGGATTTTCTCTTTAACGTGTTTTTTTTTTTTTTTCCACTTTTTGGCGATTCTGCGCACTTTAGATGATGACTTCCCTGTGAACCTCTCAGACCACATGGTGGTTGGGCTGCTTCCCCTATTCCATTCCCAAATCCTCTGAACTGACTCCAATCTAAAATAAACGTGTGTGATAAGAAAATGTTCTCTGTTGAAGTTGTCCATTTCTTTGGCCTGCTGAGATAAAGATTCTGTGGGAAGTATAGTGATGAAGCCCCGGGTGTTCACCTGCTGTTCCCAGTCTCTGGTACATTGTGACTGTGGTCAGGACCCTTTTAAAACAGGCCTCAGAGATCTGTACCTCTAATACACAATGGAAGGCCTCTGCCTATGAACCAGGAAGTGGGGTCCAGTCTGCTGGATTGACTTTTCTAGAATTTCCCAAAATAACTTGTTTACTAGTTATTCTCATTCAGTTTATGATATTACCATATTGTAAACCCAAGAGAGAAGGTGAATCTTTGTCCTGTTATTATATAATGATGGGATGGGGTTATGACATTGGGCATAAAAAGAATCATCCTACAACAAAGAACCTAAAAGATTGGCAGTTTTGGTTTTCATTAGTTAAGTGGCCAGAGTTTTCAATTCTGAAATTTCTATAATTCAGTTACAAAGAACAGTAGTCCAAAGTTGTCTGAGATTTTGCTTCCTGACATTCACTCACCTGCCACTAATGAAAAAAAAGAGTTCTTTATATTGTACTTTGTTTTCGCAAATGATTCCCAGAGAAGATATCACCTGCTGGTGGAGAGAAGGAAGAATGCACCCATGAAAAAGTGTATACCAAACCTGTGGATGCTAGCCAGATTTTAATACAGTCACACATGTGTATTCATTTGTAAGCATTTTCTTTTAAGTGAGGACATCTAGTATCTGCTTTGAAATATAAAATGATGACCTATTTTTTATGAAGATTAAGCAAAGGAAACATGAAAATACAATCACTTTTCTGCCTCTGGTGAGTTACACAAACTGGACACTTATTAGACTCTTCGTGAGAGGTTTTCCCCCAGCAAAAAATGTGGATAAACTTACTTCACAGGGGTATTGGAAGGATTTTCAAGCTTCCAAAAGAGCAAGGCAAGCCTAACTAATGGAAATTAACATCTCTTTAGACAAAAAGGAAGACTGATTGAGATGCTTCCAGACACTATTTGGGAAATTATCCTTTCCTACCCATTTAGATGTAATTTGTGTTTAAAGATATTTTTTGATTTAAGGCTTTATAGCAAATAGTTTTGAAGCATTCTCAATGTGAATGGCATTTAACAGCATGTGTTTGGTGTTTAACTAAGAGAGAAAGAATTATTCATCTCTACTATACAGGGTGATTCTTTGAAGAATGTGTGTGGTGATTTTAATGTGTCACATAGCTTCAGGGATTTTTAATTTTTAAAAATTTTTTATGTTGTTTATTCGAGGTAGGCTCTCTCTTTAGCCCAGGCTCACCTGGAATTCATTATGTAGTCTCGGCGTGGCCTGGAAAGGCTATTATTTCTCTGCCTCCCATGGGATTAAAGGCATGTGCCATCACCTACCTCAGGGAATTTTTAAGATTGAGCTTGCAAATTAAGTCTTCAGCAGGCAGAGCCCTGCTGGGGAAGTGGTATGCCATTGGGGGCAGATTTGTAGTCTAGCCCTACTTGGTGTAGAGAAGCAGTTTGAGCTCTGGCTATTCTTATTTGCTGGCTTCTTGGTGGTGTCTTTCTGCTAGGCATCTGTGGAAGTGAGCCATCTTCTGCCATGGATGGTGTTTCCCTGGAAATCCTGATTTCCTTCCACAGTCTGATTCTGGTTAGGTGCTTGTAACAGCTACACGAAAATAACTACAACATGTATGAGAATACATGTTTAATGTAACTGTTTTTGTTAAATATTTCTATTGCATCTTGATTAAAATGTGTATGCTTAAAAGGATCTACTAACAGTTGCTTTAGATAAAACTGTCTTCAAATAAAAACATAGACACCTGACATTGACCTTTGGCCTCCTATGCATATACATACAATTTCACACCCCCAAAACATACAGACATATATAAACACACATACATCACAAATACACATGTAAACATTTGCTTCCTCTTTAGAAGAAGAGTATGAGAAATGGTGATTTTTCTCTGTATAAGCAAATGAAATGCAAATCAACACTATAAGCAGTTGTAATTCCTTATAAGTAATCAAGGGTCCCTAGCGCTTTCCAAAGTCTTGCCTTACAGTTCAAAAAGCACTTTCATAAGACCTTATATACAAAAGCAAAGATATAAGACATAGTGGTAATAGGAACCTGCTTAACCATCACTTCATTTTAGAATTTACATGGACAGCTGTGGTATTGTTTTAATTAAACACTTTTCTTTTACATTATTGGAAAACTAAATTAAGATTGAAGAGGAAAAAGTAATTAAATGCTACCCTGTATCAGTTCTGTGCTGTGCTGCTTACAGTGCTGTAAGGGTCACGTGGTACTGAATCACCAGAGTTTACAGTGGCATAGGAAGAAGATTCTCAAATAAACATACACATTACAGTCTTTCTGCAGTAGTTTAAGACTGCCAAAGAGTGGAGATACATGTTCAGGAACAGTAATCATTCAGGTGGGAGAGGGCTGGGAACAACAGGAAGCTCTTTGAGAGGGCACCAGCCAAAGAAAGGTGAAGGCCAGGAGCCAAGCCTTGGATTAACATTAGCTTGGTGTAGTCTATAATTTATTGAGATATATATATATATTTACTCTAATATATATAAATATATATATATATATATATTTATATATATACTCTAATATATATATTAGAGTATATATACTCTAAATTGCTTTTGCTCAACTAAACAAAGCATTTTATAATAAGGTTTGCTTTTGGATGCCTTCACTGCAAAACCCCAAATTTACTTGAAAAAGATGAAGGTTTGCAACCACTGATGATCTTCAGAGCCTGTCCCCAGCTGGGAAGATGGAGCTGAAGCAAGTACAGATATAATTGGAAATGGAAGAGCACTGGTGGAATGATGAAGACCTCCCAGGAAACAGATTTATAAATTTGACCTATTGCTTCAAAGTTTATCCACCTTACATCGTAACTCTTGCTAATGAAATGAAGACAGTAAAAGTCGGAGCATCTTTCAAGAGCCCCAGCTCACTGCTTTCCTTCTCGACAAAGTTATGGGAATCATGAAGACAGATGGCTTTACTTCAGCTCCTTGTTTGGTATCTGAAGATTAGTCTGCTACTCAGAAAGAATAGGGACTCCAGGGTCTTGAAGTTGCATAAGCGTTTACCTCAGCTCTTCAGTCTTTGAAAAACCACCTTTCTCCTTTGAGCCTTTATTTTCTAATGCACCAGTGAGATGATACAGCACACCTGGTAATGACCAGTGCAGATCAGTTTATGTCAGCTGGAATAAATGTTAACTTTCCCCAACCCCTCCCCCCTCTTACCCCTTAGGGTTAAACCCTGTAAAGTGTAGTTACTTAGCTTAAAATGCACATGCTTTTCTTCCTGGTTCTTTACATTTTTAACCTGCATTTGGTGACATATACCTGTTATCCCAGCACATGGGAGGCTGAGACGGAAGGATCACCACAGACTGGAAGCCAGCTTGAGTCAGGGCCACATAGTGAGACACTGTCTCAAAGATATAAGGCATAAACAAAACAAAAGTAAATTTAATATTTTTCATTAAGTAGAAACTTTGTATGTACACAGCATGTGCTGGTCGCATCATAGTTTTGGGGAAAGCATATCAGTTCATTGTATGAAAGGAGGGTGGTGCTGGGTTGTGGCTCATGAAAGACACACTTTTACAAGGGGATTTTATTCTCTAAGACCAGAATGCTTCTAGAAAAGCTTTGTAAGGTGCAAGTTTTGGCTCTGGTAGATGGAAAATATACAATGAAAATATCTTATACCAAATACATTTATATTTCTTTTTTTTGTTATATTTCTTATTAAAGTTTTAAACCATTTTAGGTTGAAAACACGAGGGTTATCATTTATGAACAATTATGACTGTCAGCTGGAGTAGTGAAAGTAGATTCACTAGTTATTTTAGCAGGGGAGCTGGGGTTGGAACTTAGATAATACCCAGAAAAATTCCAGTGTTCCTCAGAATTTAAGGAATACCCGAAATCTTGTCTATAAACTTAAAGAACTAAAATAGACCACCAGAGGATAAGGTATAGTGGGAGACTTTATTTAAAAGAGAATGGGGAGATACAGAGTTCTCCAGCCACCAGTGTAGGGAGAACACGTGGGAGAGAGCTTAACAAAATCTATTTTGTTCAACTAAACAAGCAGGAAAAGAAGAGATGAGAAAGAAAGGTTCATGTGAAAGAGAAATCCAGCCCCTCTCCTACATCCTTCTGCTAGGCCATGTGAGGGAAGAAGAGACATAATTATTTGTTCAGTGAGGATTCCCTGCCCCAGGTGAGCAGGGAGACAGCTAGTTGGTCCATATATGACCAATCAGTTTTAACACCTAGGTTTGAGCTCTAGCTAGACACCTCCCACTCAAGGGGAGGGGTGTCAGGCTTGGAATCTATGGAACTTGCCTGAAGCTGTCACATTATGACCACTTGAGCTAAGATGTAGTTCTCAGCTCAATTCATAAACTGACCTCTGGTGTTTATTGCTGACTTTGGTAAGCACTGTCTCCATGTAAGTTGCTTGAGGGCAGGGCATGTGCAATTCGTCTTGATTCTCTCAGTTCATGTAGAGTCCTGGTGGTGAGAGCCAATTAGATGGCAGTGTCTGGAGAGGTTAAGTAGCTTGTTTCCTCTCCTCTTCTTAGATGTAATTTTGTGAGGGGCAGATATATGCTGTCATTACAAGTGATCCTTTAAGAAGGTACATTTTCAGGGCTGGGGAGATGGTTTTGCAGCAGTTAAAGATACTTGTTTGCAAAGCTTGCTGACATGGGCTGATTCCCCATAACCCACACCAAGCTAGACACGAAGTG
Organism: Zapus hudsonius; assembly: GCA_004024765.1. NCBI lineage: Eukaryota > Metazoa > Chordata > Mammalia > Rodentia > Dipodidae > Zapus > Zapus hudsonius. The sequence continues at coordinate 5,275 of PVHP010001235.1, read as the reverse complement.
GCACATGTGTCTGGAGTTCATTTACAGAGGAGAGAGACCCTGGTGTGCCCAAATTATCTCTGTCTTTCTCTCTGTCTCTGTCTCTGTCTCTTTCAGAAACAAAAATATTAAATAAATAAAAATATAAAAAAATAGTTACTAAAAATATTAAATAAATTTCTTTTCAAAAGGTACATGTTCAGCCCTACTAGAAGACAGAAAGTGAGTGCCTAAGCACACCCTATGACAGTAAAGCTCTCTGTGCCTTACATTTCTGAATGGTGCTGTCACTAGACATAAGGCTCCTTATATCCATACTCTTAATCAGGAGGAGGCATTCTGTGCCCAGTGTGAGTATATGTGCCTACTGAGTGTTCAAATTTGACGATGTTCTTTGACATTTTTTTACAACTTAAAGCTGGACATGGTGGCTCATTCTTTAATTCCAGCACCTGGGAGGCTGAGGTAAGTTTAAAACCAACCTGTGTTACAGAGTGAGGTCCAGATCAGCCTGGACTAGAGTGAGAACCTATTTCAAAACAATAACAAAAATAGAAAAAAAGGACAACAGAAATAAATAAACAAAACACTCTCAAGATTCATAGGCAATCTGTCATTTTGCTCTTTACAGTTGCTGCATCCATTTGTGATGCATGTTACTAGAAAGTGAAGTAAAAATAGTCACAGTTAAAAAGCTATATCTGTTCTATGCCTGGGTTGTTTGAAATTTTGAGAGCTATTCTTGTCCAATAAATAACTCGCCACCCAAACAGATGGCTTTCTTGAATATCTCCAGTTCCTTTCTTGAGCATTATTTTCTTTCTATCCCATAGTAACTGTTGCAGTCAGCTTTCTAGTTGCTGCGCAGAAAGAACCCAAGCAAAGGCGGCTTGTAGAGGAATGGGTCTATTTAGCTTATGGACTCGAGGGGAGACTCCATCCTGGCAGGGAAAACGATGGCATGAGCAGAGGGCTGGACATCACCTCTGCCACAGCACTGCAAACAGCAGCAGGAAGGTGTGCCAAACACTGGCAAGGGGAAGTTGGCTTATAACCCCCACCCCAACAACACAGTTCTAGTGAGGTTCTAATTCCCGAATTGCCATCAGCTGAGGATCGATCTATCAGAACACATTCATTTGTTTGTGGGGGACACCTGGATCAAACCATGACAGTAACTTAACAAAATAACACGAAATTCAGATGGAAAGGGTGTTCCCCTCATTGCTACATTTTTTAAAATTAGAATTTAACAGAATATACAGTTTGCCTGAATGGAAGCTCCTCTCCAAACCTACCTGTTGCACACCTGTTTGTTTGAACTTGGGGTATTTATAAAACAAATTACCATAATGGGTGGCATTTCACACTTTTCCAGGCACACATGAAAACAAAATATTGAAGAAAAAGAATACATACTTTTTTGTGCAAGTGTGGGCTTTAAGATTTCTGACTGGCAATATAAAGCTAAGTGGCATAATTATAACACATAAAAGCACCTGAATGCAAAATATTCAATTGACAAAAAATTCATGAAGTTTCGACACCAGAAAAATAACAAGAAAAATTTGAGTTGTTCAGACATAAGGAAAACAGAAAATTCAGAGTAAAATGTCTCAGCTGATACATTCAGTGATATTGTTACTACATGCCATTTTTCTAGAATTGTGCAAACCATTACATGTAATTCATTAATAATTTGAATATATCTCATAAAACAATTTAATATTATTTAGATTCTCAATGAAGTGACGCTTCAAAAATAGTACAGATAGATATAGAATCTAAGAAAATTTATGAACAACGTGAATGAAATGTTTGAAAATGTCAAGAAATATAAATATAGATACTCAAGAACAGAAACTAGCATCACTTATGTGTGATTATTGGGCACTGTATACATCATTTTTGTTTGTGCTTTGTAAATGAGGCATAATTAGTGAGGACATGGGTTGAGGGAAAATAGGGCCCTAAATTCTCTTTGTGCTGTTACTAACTTTATGGGATACTTGGGACACGTTGCTGAACTGGTACTGCAGGAGAATATATAGTTTGAGGACGGACTTTAGAGTCAGACTCAGCTGAGTTCTCAGTCTCCCTAGCAATTCAGTGATCTCTGGAAGCTTCATCTGTAACACAGGGAATGATAACACTGGCCCCACATTTTTGTTGTGAGAATTAAATGATGTGAGTAAAGAAGTCAGCATAGCCTAGAGCATATGCTAGGTGCTGAGTAAATGTTGGCAATGAGAAAGATGATGGTAGTTGTGGCATGGGTGATGGGTTCCTAAAGATATCAACGCATATCAAATTCTATAGTATGCAATTTTTCCATGCGCTTTGCCCATGGAGACTGAAAGCGCTTTCAATCAAAAACATGGTTTTGGAAATAGAAAAATACTTTCATCAGATAGGCAGTTCTAGACTATGGGGATAAGAATTAGAAGGTGGGAATACAGCTGCCTGGGAGTTAGAGTTTACTGACAGAGATAAACAAGTGAGAAGCAGCCTAGGAGATAGACGAAGCTGACAGGTATGAGCAGAAGATGACTTCAGTTGCTTAAACAACTGTGTGAAAAGTAGGGTGCAGAAGTGATTTTTTTTTATATTGGCCAATATAATTTTTATGTCTAAATTCAGGTACTGAATAAGAAACTCACTCTGAGTGTGGAGCTCAGTGGGGAGGCTGTCAAGATGGTGTTGATGCGGGAGTCATAAGGTTGGAGGAGAATCCTAAATTATGCATGCAAGGGCCCTGGGGCCACAGTTTACAGGTCAAGAAGAGAAGATGAATTAGCAAAAGAGATGTCATATCAGCATCCATTGATTCAGAAGTAAAACCAGAGAAAAGTAACACCTGAAAGTAGTGGAGATAGGGTTTAGACTGATTCTCATATTGCTCTTGGTTTAGGTAAGGTAGCACAGGGTTGCAGTTAGAAGCCTGTGGATTGGGAGGTCTCCTGCCCAAGGAAGGAATCTACTATTGTTGTTTGGCTAAAGGGACGTTTTGCACCAATCAAACTGCTCTGTAAATATTCATTTTATATCCATAGATTAATGCTGCTCTCAGCTATGGTCAGAGAAGCTCGTCTTGGCAGTGGGCAGTGACTAGTGGGGAGACTAAAAACTAACCAGAGTGCTGAAAATAAGTGACTGTTAAGTGTTTAGTACTAAATGGGTCAGCTGTATCACCCCCTCCAAAGCTCAGAGAATGTTGCTGTCATAGTCAGCCACACACTGCTGGTATGATTCTTCAAACCAGGCACAATTTGGGGGAGGAAAGTATTTATTGAAACTACAGATTGAGGTGAAGTTCCATAACAGCGAAAGAGACTGGCCCTCTTTCACAGGTCCAAGCAGAGAGAGAAACCCATCACCAATACTACACACACAGAACAGGAAACAGCCAGGAGGGCCAAAGACAAATATTTCTTCTCCTTTATATAGGTTTAGGGTGGGGTCTTGCAACCCTATCCCAGACTTAATGGCTTCCTGAGTCTCTGGAATTTCCTTCCTGCACTGCCCACACAGGAAAGGACTTTACTTCCAGCTTCTTTGAGCTTCCTTACATCTTGCCCCCTATTGAGAGGCTGCCTTCCTGTAAACATCCTCAGAGACCCACCCAAGATAATTAAAAAGATCAAGTTGACAACAAAACCTAAGCATCACAGTTGCCAGAGAGGAGTCAGAAAGAACATAAGATGGGGAGAAGTACTGTGGAACACTGTCTTTCAGACATGATATGGCCATTGCACTGAAGAACTTATAGCAGATGTGATTTACCTGCTTATCTGTCTGTCGTGGATGGAGGAGGAACTCGTGAGACACCCTGTGGAGTTCTCAGTCAGGGGGACATTATCTATAGTGGTTAAACCTCTGTTAAGTTGCCCTTGCTATTACCCTCTTCTCACTGATGATCATGCAGGTGACTTAAATCAGAAATCTTGACAAGAGCAATTTACATAAAAAGAACAACTAAAGGAGACAAAAACCTGCTTAGAGTGCAGTGAGGAAAGCACAGGAGATGAGGAGGTATAAATAAAAAGCAAATTTTAAATATTTTTAAATTTTTTCCCAAGGAAAGAGAGAGAGAGAGAGAGAGAGAGAGAGAGAGAGAGAGAGAGAGAGAGAGAGAATGAGATAACGGACATACTAGGACTTTTAGCTGATACAAACAAACTCTAGATGCATGTGCCACTTTGTTCATCTGTCTTTACATGGGTTCTGGGAAATCAAACTAGGGTCATTAGGCTTTGCAGCCAAGCCTTGAACATAGAGTCATCTCTCCAGCCACTACTTGATTTTTTTTTTAATTAAGTAGAAACTATATGGACAAATAATGTATTGGTACCACCATTTCCTTCCTACCTTTCCCCATTTCGCTGAGGGCCCTCATCAGTGGGATTTCTGTTATTATAGGGTTTTGGGTTATGAATTGTGAGAACAGCAGTCAGTCATTGGGGGTAGTCTTTGGGTATTCCTACCCACCTTAGCTCTTACAATTTTTCCACCCCCTCTTCAGCAAAATTCCCTGAGCTGTGGTGGGTGTGTTTTAAGTCTACCTTAGTGTGAAAGACCCCCCAATGCCTCTCTCAGGAGAGCATACCCCAAAACTCCAATAACCACACCAGCAGATGCAAAAGCAAGAGGATTTTATTCTTCGGCTGCGCAGTCAGGCTCCACCAGCAGGCTGACGTGTGTCCAGGCAAGACGGAGCCCCGAAGAACAAAGGAGCAGGGTATTTATGGACAGAAGCTATCTAATTATAATACAGCTCAGGTCACAGGGTGTGTGGTATTTCTATTGGCTCCTTTCCTGTATCTGTATGCCTCTTGATTGGTTACTTCCTTGGAGCCACATCCCAGGGACAGCTCACATTCCAAGACAGCCATATGCTTCCTTATATGGTGTCTTTTTTTTTTAACTTTCTGGTCTTTGTGACCAGACATTCTTTAAGGAGGGGGAAGTAAGTCTAAAAATGGAGTCTGCTTTATAAAATGGATTCTTCATTCCCCCCTTGTCTTATGGGCCTATTTGAATCTTCAAATATTGCCTCTGAGGTTCTGAGTTGCTGATAGCCCTGAATGAGCACAAAGATTTGCACTATTGAAATTTTTTCTCTAATAAAGGAAATAAGCCTATTTATAATATATGGTCCGACGGTTAATAAAAGCAGGAGAATGAGAAGTGGACCTATTGATTCTATAGAAGTGACAGTCAGCAGATAATATAGGCATAGTATTAGGAACGAATGAGTCTTATCTTGAGGGGATTTGCAGAGTGCCGAAGGTGCCAT